>JAZBGW010001460.1:1673-15409 GCA_037464815.1 Mylabris variabilis
TTTTGCAAGAACTTGAAAGCAAACACCTACCCATTATTTAGAGGTGAAAATTCCCCTCTGCAGTTTTGGTAAATTTTTGAAATCTGTGTCAACTTTTGGGAATTAGGCCATATTGAATCGAAAATTATCTATTTTGAAAATTCATAATCAACTAAATATGTACAAAAATATTTTTTTGAAAAATTAATTGTCCCTTGCAAATAAACAATAAAAATTTTCTGAATATTGGAAGAGGTGACTGACCTGTTTTGAGAATCTAGGCCAAGGGATTCCTTTTCCTATGAATTACAAATTTTTTAAAAGAAAAACAAGAAGTGTACAAAAAAGAGCTGTCCAGTTTTCTCACTTCGATACATAGGACATCTATTTTGTTAACTTTTTTAAATTGCGTTATTCTTCGGAAATTGTCCATCGAAAAATCAAACTTTAAACTTTATTACATTTTTCTTTGCTTTTTTAAATTTATGGTTCCTAAGGAAAGAAATCTCTGGCTTAGATTCTCAAAATAAGTCTATCACCTTTTCCAATATTCGCAAGCTTTTGATTTTTCTTGCAAAGGAAAATTAATTTTTCAAAAACAAATATTATTTTTGTATCTAGTTGACTATTAAGAGTTACAGCGAATTTGCTGCCTTGAACCATATTTACATGAAAAACCCTGTATACATATTTCAATCTACATGTGATATTGTTGTTGAAATCTAATCACTATTGTAGGTACTTAAAATACAGGTTGTTTTTTAGACGGTGGTCAGTTCTTATGAAACTCCTATTAGATAGCGAGCGATTTGAAAACTATTTCAAGGATTTATAGAAGGCCAAATTAGAACCTAGTAGCTTATTTGGAAGTTGGTCAAAAAATGTTCACTTCTGACGATGTCGCGATTTCCAAAAACGAACTAAACACACAAAACGATTTAGAATGACTCGAGGATCCTCCCAACATTATTTTTTTTCTCTGTTTTCTCCATTTTATTCTGAAATAGGTGAAAATATTTCGCATTTTCTCTAAAATGAAATAGAGAAAATCAAAAAAAATCACTGCTGAGAGGGTCTACGAGCCATTCTTAGTCGTTTTGCGTGCTTTACTAGTTTTTGACAATTCTAACCTTGTCCAAAACGATTGCTTTTTGACCGACTTCTAAATAATTTACGAGGTTCTAAGTTTGCCAAAATGATCTCTAGGCACCTTCCTATAAATCCATGAAATATTTATTGAATCGCTCGCTAGTAGAAGTTTCATAAAAATTTACCACTTTTAAAAAAACATCCTTTATATTGTTATAGACGGATCAATTTAAATTTGTCCGAAGACCATGGATGTGCATTAGATCTTGCTTACTGTAGAAGTCCAATGGAGTGTCTCCTTTCTCTCTTACTCTACTGGTAATACATTAAAAAAAAAATGAGTAGACACGATCGGTTAAGCGGACTACTCCGAAAACCTGGTCTGCATGCGCCGACTTTGGCAAAACTTAAATTGATCCTTCTATTTAAAGGCGGAGAAGAGTATGTTTTTCGATTCAGTTTCTGAAAAATGCCCTCCTTTAATAAAAAGAGCATTTCAACGGGCATTTAAATAATTTTTCTGTTTTGTAAATTTCTGTAATTTGTAATTTGTTTTGTAACAATTTGTTCTGTAATCTGTTTTGTAAATTTCTGAATTACAGAGAAAAAAATCATGGAGCATTTTTTTTATATTTTCCTCCATAACTTAGTCAATACTATTGATTTTGCAGTTAAAATTACGCAATCGATAGCCAACTAGATGGGCTTTCCAAATCTCCAAGAAATTTTCCGATCGGCTTGTTACTTTTCTGGAAAATTAATAAGAACGTACAGTTTTGACTTGAAGTTCTTTTGAACAATGTTAAAGATAAAGAGTCGTACGATACCTTATTCGATAGCTTATACATGGCGATTTATTAAGACATCCTCTAGAAAGCCAATTTTTGAAAATTAAATGAATTATCATGGTAAATTCCAAAATTATTAAAATTAATTATTTTGCAACAAAAATTTATGCATCCAGTTTTATCGATTTTCCGATAGTTAAATTACCGTCGGGAAAATTTGCTCACATCATTAGATGCTCCTTGAAATGCTCTTTCCAATGCTGTATTAAATTTTTCAATATCTCAGAAAAAAAAGCGAGAAATCGACTATTAAAGGTTAGTATTTTTCGGACACCGAATCTAAAAGTAGTCCTCGCCCTTAAATGTACCTACATTTTGTCATGCTATACAGGATGTCCCGTAGGTCGCGTATTTCCTCGTAAGGGGCAGATGAGGTATGAAATTCAAAGACGAAAAGTCCTATATCATTTTGTTATCTAACGCACAGGTAATTAGTAAATAATTAAACTAAGTAGCCAATCAGGTGCTCTTTTAGTTAGGCGCCAGTCTGCTAACTAGTCCACTTCCCATGTTCTATCGTCAAGACTTTTTCCCTCTCTCTTTTTATCGTTACAGCACCTGATTGGCTACATGATTTAATTGTTAACTAATTAGCTGTGCGTCAGATGACAAAATGGTACAGGACTTTTCGTCTCGGAATTTCATCACCTATCTGCCCCTTCGGAGGAAATTCGTGACATACGGGACACCCTGTATATACACGAACAATAAGTGGAAAAAAGCATGCTACGGGCCTGTGAACGGGATATTTACCAGCCCTCGTAGAGGTGATGATGTTTGCGAGGACTGCGCCTAATACGAGATCCGTGTAATGTTGTAATATTGTTCAATAGCTGATCGGTGGAGAATGAAACGGGTAGAACGGCGGCGAAGCCAAGCACCTGCAATACATACAAATTCAAAATTACCCTTTAAATTAAAACGCACGCCTATTATTTCTTCATTTTCACATTGCTAAACGGCTTAATTAAAGTGTGAAGTTTTGCAAAATAAAAGAAGACGAGATCGAGATGGCAATAAATTAAACAGTAAACGATGAAATAGCACAAACAAGTCTATTATTATTCCAAGTCCGCCAACATATTAATCACAGTTAAAAAAGGTGGTGTTTATAATAATTAATCTTAAGATTAATATTCAGAATTCGTCCATAATTATTCGATCAATGTTGGGCAAAACAATCGTATCTTCTATCATCTAGATTTAAAAATTTATAAACAACTATCTAACTAGAAGCTCAACAAGATTGTATCAATTCTCAAAAATACGGATCATTAAATTTCAAACAATGTTATCTAATCTAAAATAGTGTTGCCACCAATTGTGGTAAAAACAATACACAACCCTTTTGTGTTTATTCTTTTTTTTTAGGTTTTTGTAATCGACAACGACCACCATCGAACTGTCATAGATCAATGTTGTTAATTATAGGGCGAGGGTGATTCTTTAACTCAATCAATTCGAAAAATCGACAACAATAACAAAGAATAGAAGAAATCGAGACCTCCCTGTTAAAATCTCATCTATTAAGCTATACAAAATCAAAAATAATCACAATTTCTCTTCTAAATCTCCGACATTTTCCGCATTGATGAGTGATGAAATAATCGAAGATTTCGATTGCGTAGGTATAACACTTGGATGATTTATTTTATCGACGAAAATCGGTGATTATCATGCAAATACGGTTTTATTCACAGCTATACAATGATCGAGTGTTTTATTTAAAATAAACTGCTTTGTCCTCTTTTACATTCATAATGTATTTCGTTATTTATGGCAAAATTGTTCAATTTTCTCTTCATCCAAATATAACCAACGTCGATTTATTAAATTGTCAAACGAACATACACAAAATTGAGAAATCTATCCAAGTATGTTGACATAAATTCGAACATTTTCCCTCTATATCAGCTTTCAAACATAATGAGATTATTAGATTTATTTAAATTTCAATGATATATAGTCGGATTAGTTCGGTTTTAATCCCATGTTTCGGGTAAAACTATCAGCTTTCTGATTAAAAATTATTTCGAAACTTACAGTGATGAAAATCTAAATTCGTATGAAACTCCTATCAGTTTACGAGAGATTCGAATAATATTTCAAGAATTTATAGAGGGGTCCCCAGGGAACATTTAAGCAAAAGCAGGATTGCGTTGCTCGTCGGGAAGTCAGCGAAAAAAGGACTTTTTTCAGAGATATCGGAATTTTCATCGACCAGTCGTTTACGAAAATTCACTCAGAATGACTCGAGGATCTTCGTAAAATGTATCCTGAAAAAAATTGAGAGACATTGTTCTCGTAGATCGATTGTAAAAGTTAAAATATTAGTTATTCGCCTCTTCACCTACTTGCTTTATCTTACGGGGTCAATACTTGAGAAAAAAATCCTTGAGACTCGATACTGTAAGCAAATAATAAGATGTATGTAACTTTAACTCCTGTCAATTAAATGTAAAAAATCTGAAAAATTATAATATCCAGGCACCGTTATAGATTGGAAAAAAGAATAATAATATAAATAGCAATAATAACACGAAGAAAAAGATATAGAATAGAACAAAAAACAATGATATTGATAATAAAAACCCGTGTTCATACTGTTTATTTAATTTAATTAAAAAAAAGACAAGCAATCATGTACTATCGATACATCATGTAAACATGCTTGAACATTCCAGAACTTCTCTAAGTTGTGCTTAATTGGTAACGCATTGAATATGAACTTTTCGTTATGTTATCGAGATCTAAATTCAGTATTTTTTTTTTAATTTCCTTTATCTCATTTAATGTGGGCGAAAGTTTATAGTTAGGATAATGTACGCATTGCAAGCTTGTTTTCATCAACCAGTCGTTCACGAAAATTCACTCACAATGACTCGAGAATCTTCGTAATATTTTTTTTTGTTTTCGCTACTGTATTCTGAAAAAATTGGGAGACATTCTTCTCGTAGATTGATCGTAAATATTAAAATGTTAGTTATTCGCCTCTTCACCTACTTGCTTTATCTTAAGGGGTCAATACTTGAGAAAAAAATCCTTGAGACTCGATACTATAAGCAAATAATACAATGTATGTAACTTTAACTCCTGTCAATTAAATGTAAAAAATCTGAAAAATTATAATATCCAGGCACCGTTATAGATTGGAAAAAAGAATAATAATATAAATAGCAATAATAACACGAAGAAAAAGATATAGAATAGAACAAAAAACAATGAAATTGATAATAAAAACCCGTATTCATACTGTTTATTTAATTTAATTAAAAAAAAGACAAGCAATCGTGTACTATCGGTACGTCATGTAAACATGCTTGAACATTCCAGAACTTTTCCAAGTTGTGTTTAATTGGTAACGCATTCAAGATGAACTTTTCCTTATGTTATCGAGATCTAAATGCATTATTCTTTTTTTAATTTCCTTTATCTCATTTAATGTAAAACAAACACAAAAGTGTGTGTGGGCGAAAGTTGATAGTTAGGATAATGTACGCATTGCAAGATTGTTTTCATCAACCAGTCGTTCACGAAAATTCACTCACAATGACTCGAGAATCTTCGTAATATTCTTTTTTTTGTTTTCGCGACTATATCCTGAAAAAATTGAGAGACACTGTTCTCGTAGATCGATTGTAAATATTAAAATCTCAGTTATTCGCCTCATCACCTACTTGCTGTTCTATTTTTATTTTATGATGACAGTGTGCTTATGTTATCGCATCTGTTTACTTGAGAAATCAAATCCTTGACACTCGATACTATAAACAAATAAGATGTATAGTTAACTCACACTTTAAGAGCGCAATAAATTAATTGAATTTCTTAAGTAAGCTCAATTTTACAATTCTGTCAATCAAAAAAGGTATAAAGCCTTCTGTTTAGGAAGGTTGTTTATGGTCAACATCTGGTGTAAAGCGGACAGTCTTCTAATTGAGTTGCAGGTGCTAAAATAAACAGAAATTTTTAAACTAACTCGCCTTAATGTTGCCATTCCAATTAGTCTTTGTTGACAAAAATTTATTATTCTCCTGAAGTGGTGAGTCGACTATACGTGAATTCAACTACTTTCAATTAAATATAAGAAATCGGAAAAATTGTAATATCCAGGTACCGGCATAGATTGGGGAAAAAGAATAATAATAGGGAGAAAAAGATAAAGAATAGAACAAAAAAAAACAATGAAATTGATAATAAAACCCCCTGTTTATACTGTTTGTTTAATTTAATAAAAAAAAGGCAAGCAATCATGTACTATCAGTACGTCATGTAAACATGCTTGAACATTCCAGAACTTCTCGAAGTTGTGTTTAACTGGTAGGGCATTGTAGATGAACTTTTCGTTATGTTATCAAGATCTAAATTCATTATCCTTTTTTTAAATTTCTTTTATCTCATTTAATGTAGAACAATGACAAAAGCGTGTGTGGGTGGAAGTTTATAGTTAGGATCACATACCTATTGCAAGCTTTTTTTCAAATAAATAAACAATGGATAGTTTTAATAGTTTACACCAGTGCTTAACGAACTTTATCACCAATTGGAGACCTATAAAGTGCTCTGTAGTCTTTCAAGAGCCAATAATCTTCACAAAAAAAAACAAAACATTTACTGTGTTGTGGGTGTAAAAATGTTCATTAGTAGTGTGGCAAATTATTCTGTGGCCTAATAGCGGCTCCCGCAGCGGCGGTTGAGAAACGCTGGTTTGAAAATTAATACTAAACTAAAGGGAAATAACGATGGGCGACACAGTGAGGCGAAGGATTTTTGAGTTTTAATGTTTCACGGTCAAACTCGGGTTAGATTTTTTTTAATTTTTTTTTCGAAGCGTAAAACTTCAAAAGAACAAACGTTACGTGTAAAAAAAGCTCGTGGAAAGCTTCAAAAGTTAGTCGTGATTGCACACATTTTCCAATGAGCTACGAGGTTCTACTTTTATTTAAATGTTCCCAGGGGAGCGCCCTACAAATATTTAGATTATTATTCGAATGGCTCGACAACTAATAGGAGTTCCACACGAATTGGCTACATTTAGATTTTCATTACTGTATACGTTGGAATACGGAAGGAAATTATGAGTTTATAGTTTTCACCATGATGAAAATTATAATGTTGCCTTCTACAACAAGTAAAGTTCGTGATCTTTGCAACTGGACATGTAGTAAACGATAGCCAATATAAATTTCTCAAACTCAAAGAAATCCAACGATTTACATTGCATGTAATAAAGCCCACACATACAATAATCTTCAAACATATTTTATTAAGTTACTGGTCAAGTGAAACGATAAAAGAACATGTAGTGTTATTGTATAGCAGATGTAATAAAGCATTTCTCAGGAGAATTCTTCAAAGTTTCTCCGAAAATTTTAATTTAATTAAACTAAATAAATATATGGTGGAATAAGTGTACCACACACATTGGTGTGTTTTATTGTAACTATAGACAATAACCATTAATCTATGTTTAATTGAAAAATCGTATTGTAAATCTTCAACAACAGCCCATAATGAGTTTGTTAACAAGAGGGCGTTAAATTTATTTATACCAGAAGAATCGTGTAATACACGACTATTTCTAAACGAAAACAGTTAGAATCGAAAACGTAAAAATCCATTAAAATATGTGTTAATTATTATTATAACACTCACACAATTCAAATAATTTTTCTATACCTCTATTCAATCGATAATTTGATGTTTGCTCGATTAATTAACACATTTTTGTTAATCAACAACAATGTCTATATTTAAAAAAAATCAAATTTTTCCCAAGAGAAACTAGCGATGATAGAAAAAAAAGGGCTTACCGCAACGAGGGCTCGGATCCAATGTGCAATTTGCATAGTAGCCAGTGATGGCGTTGAATAAATACGAGGGGTAAGGGCAGGCAATACCAACCCTCGCACCTCGACCACCCTTTCTCTAGGATGTTATCGTTTAAAACAATTTAATGGAAAACCGCCACCACGCCATCATCCCTTGTTGGTTGACGAACATTCATTACGATTGCCTGTAACAAATCAAAACGATTAAATCAATTTCGGAATTATTCTTCAATTTTTAATTTTACTTTTAATCAATTAGTAATCAATCTGATGATGATAATCCAATTACTAATCGTTCTGAATGGAATTTTTCGTTTAATATAGTGCAAGTAGTACGCACATATAGATCCAGGACGCCTACGAGATGACGATCTCATTGGCGCTCTGGACGCCCACTTGTTGCTCATTAGCCAATTCTGATAGATGGGAATAAACGGGATGAATTCCCTGTATGTACACGCCTTTATTATTATCATCATCATTATCGATAAGAGACTGCTATATGGATCATTAGAACAGACTGATTTATTAACACAAACAATTAACAAAAAATAGTGTATAGTGGTGGAACGGAAATAGTGAATCTTATAAAGAAAGCCGGGGGACACGTAAAGCAAATTGCCTACTGTAAAACCTGTGAATAGCGCAGGTGTGAAATTACCTGCGTTTAAAGAAATGTTTTATACCTGGTGATTTATCTAAAAAGAAAAGCTCTTATGAAAACTCCTATTATTTGGCGAGCGATTCGAAAAATGTTTCGATTTATAGAAGGGTCCCTATAGAATATTTTAGCAAAATTAGAACTTCGTAGCTCATTTGGAACTTGGTCAAAAAACGTTCGTTTCTGACGATGTCGGGATTCTCAGAAACGAACTAAGCTCGCAAAACGACTTGGAATGACTTAAGAATCTCCCAATATTGATTATTTTTCGTTTCTCCATTTTACTCTGGAGCAAATGGGAATGGTTCGCATTTTCTCTGGAATGCAGAGGAGAAAAACGAAGAAAATCAATGTTGGGAGGGTCTTCGAGTCATTCTTAGTCGTTTTACGTGCTTAGCTCCTTTTTGAAAATCGCAGCTTTGTTCAAAACGAGCTTTTTTGACCAACTTCCAAAAGAGCTACGAGGTTCTAATTCTACAAAAATGATCTCCAGGTACCACCCTACAATGGGAGTTTTAGGTGAATCCCCCGATATAAACTGTAAATTATGTGCTTATATTCAGAAAATTCACAATGCATGCCCCAACCATAAAGTAATTTGAGTTTCCTTAAAAAATTCACTATTTCCATTCCTCCACTATACATCCGAGTGGTAGAAGTTACACTTTTTTGGTGTCACTAAACAGTTATTTGTATCAAAAGTCCAGAAACTAAATTTTTGCTAGTACGAGCTTTTGCTGCACTCGCACTCATAAAAGCACTTTCTGCGCGTGTGATACCCAAGATTTTATGTATAGTCAACTCTCAATTTGAAGAGAGTAATAAAATTTAGCCAAAAAAGACCACGTATTTTAAGACTAGGTATAGTTTAAAAACTTCTGTTTATTTTAGCGCTTGGAACTCATTTATGAGACTGGCAGCTTTACAATAGATTTTGACCATAAACAACCGCGAAAAAAAGTTTTAGTACCTCCTTTGGTTGACAAAATTGTAAAATTATGGTTACTTACGAAATTCAATTGTTTTATTACTCTCTTGAAGTTGTGACTTAAGTATTGAGTAAAAGTTAAAGCCCTAAATAGTGTTAGTTTTACATTTCTAAAATAAGAATGTGAAATAATTGAAAAAAACGCTTTTCCCCGTTTCCATAGCAAACATGTGTTTCCGGATTAATTTGGTCTGTTGCTTATTAAAATTTCACTCTCATTCTTTTGGCAAAACACTCTAATAGAATTATGATTTCAAATAGTCCGCCTTACCGTTTCCAAAGCAACCGTTTGTTGGTAACGTTACATTGCGTGCGCAAGATTCGTTACATTGCGCGCGCAACTTTCATTCCATTCCCAAATTTCAAACTCGATTTTTATAAAACGCGCCAAAAAAAGTATAATTTCAAAAACCAATGCCATTGAATAAATTGATTATTTATTGATATTTGTATGATTCATTGTATTAGTTTGTCATAATTTGCACACATTCCTGGATTTAAAACATTTTATTACTCTTTTCTGTGGTTGTTGTTATTATCGTTTATTTTACAAAAACACAAAGTACACGTTCGTTAAACAAAAACAATACGAAATATTATAAATTGACTAAAATTGAAGAATTCTCCTGTAGAGAACGAAAACATAATAAATTTCTGGTTAGTAGTCGATAAATTTTGCGTTCGAACTCAATCATAATAATAATAATAACAATATTACATATGTTATAATTAGAAAAATGTGTAATCGAAAAAATATTTTGGTATACACGACCACGTAAAGGTGCATTACTATCTTCGACATGTTTTCCGGTCTAAATTTATCCGGTTTCATCTACAGTCGGTCAATTTGGTTGCAATCAACTCGACTCGTACTAGAAGAAAGTTGTCTTTATCCAAACAATAAAGGTGTTTAGGTTAGAATTTCGTACATTTTTTTTATTGGTAATTTTATCGTTTTACCGTTTCGATTTCTTGTAGTCCACTACTTAAGATAATGAAGAGATGATGGACGGTGCTCTTGTAAAGTTCGAAAACATCAACATCGAAATATTCTCAAGAGTTTATGTATCGTTCAACACCTACAGTGTTCTTATAAATGTAATGATTCAAACCGTTTATAGTGTGTGTTATAAATATATCACGAATTTTTGATTAAAAATATAGTCTAGTTTAAAGCAAACAATGATGTCATTTTATTTCATATCGATAGTAAATCAAAGTGATTTTTCTATTACACCGACACCAGTGAAATATATTCGCTTATATATACCTCTAGTTTTCTATTTTCTATTACTAAAGAAATGATTAAATCTTGTTAAAATTGCAACATATTCTGTATATAAATTTACAAAGATACTGCCTATATTATGTACAAATATTTCAATGTAAATTAGATCAATATTATTATACATAAATCATAATTCCTGTAAGTTGTTCCTTCAATTTTTCTAGTTTCGTTCACCAATAATTATTTAATTAAATTTATAAACGTGGGAATTCCGTGATCAGAGCCGGATTGATGGTCAGCGGTGTCGTTTTTCATGCCCCTAGATGCTTGGGCGAACAAAGCTCAAACTCTTGAAGCTTATAAATGAGGAACTCCAACGACAAGCCCGAACTTATTTTGGAAAATTTCAGGATGGATTATGAAATTCCCTACAAAATGAATAAAATTTGATTGCAAAATAATTAATAAGTGAAAATAGCTGGTAAAATGTTACCCGATTTTTCCAAAAAGATTCGAGCGAGTCGTCGAATTTTCCCATGAATAAGCTTTCAAACTAGGTTTTGTGCAATGTTTATCTTTAAAATTGCATAAAAATCTTGGAATGAATTTTTGACGTTTTCGTTAATTCTCCGGAAAACTAACTACTCTATCGGAAAATATCTTGGAGATTTAAAAAAAGCTTTCAATTTGCTATCTGCTGCCTGACAATCATCCCCAAACAAATAATATAGGCTAAGTTATACCCCGTTATGGGGGAAAATACATAAAACAACACACTTCAAGAGTTTACTCTGTAATTTAGAACATCGCCAAAGTATTCCAAAACAGAAAATGGCCCATAATGGGCCATAATGGCTTACGTGTTTCACACCCTGGGAAAACCCGCGAGATATCAATGATTAAAAAAACTGGCATTTTTCAGACACCGAATCAAAAAAGATGCAATGCGGGGGAGCTAAAGTCCAGTATCTACTCGATTATATCCGAAAAAATGACAATTTTTTTTATATTCTTTTATTCCTCGATTTCTCGCTTGTTTTCTGAGACATTCAAATGCTTTAACCAGCGTTGAATTGGACGTTTCACGGTGCACCTGAAGGAGTTTTCCATTTTGGAAAAGTTTCTCTAAATTCCAGAGTGCTGAGGAAAATGTTAGAGCATGTGAAAAATATTTAAATCACGCAGTTTGGACAATTTTAACGATAAAAAATCGTACAGCAACTTGCTTGAATGCTTATTCATGGGCGAAGAGCAGATGGTTTCCGACAAATCCAATTTTGATAAATTCAAAAAAGTTATTGAAAAAAAATTTTCTAATCTTTTCGATTTTTCAAAATTAGATCTTTCGGAAACCATCTGCTGTACGATTTTTTATCTTTAAAATTGTCCAAACTGCGTGACTTAATTATTTTTAACATGCTCTAACATTTTCATCAGTACTCTAGAATTTAGAGGAACTTTTCTTTAAGTCTTGGCATAAAAAAAACAAAAGCGCCATCGAGCTCTTCGCATTTTTAGCACAACATAACCGATTAACATGCTCCGACATTTTCCTCTACACTTTGAAATTTAGTGAAAGTTTTCCAAAATGGGAAACTCCTTCGGATGCATCCCGAAACGTCCAATTCAACTATGGTTACAGCGTTTGAATATCTCAGAAAACAAGCGAGAAATCGATGATTAAAGAAAAATGAAAAATTGTCTCTCCGCACGCAAAATGACAACACAACGTACCGGTTAGATCTAGTGCATAGCAACAGAAACACCGCCTATTGAAAATTAAATTTCTAGCCAGATTTCCAAAATATTTTCCATTAAAATGATATGGTTGTGAAATAGATGAAATTTTCGATATTTTCATACCGATCAAAAGACAAATTAATTAATTCTAATACTTGTAAATAAGAGGTGAAAAAGGGGTTCAATTTTTTCCCGAAACTCACTTAATTTTCAAAATTCGAATTTTTTCCAATTATCGGAAAACTAACAAACATATCGGGAAAATTCTTAAATATTTGGAAAACTCTTTTAATTTTCTATCTAAATCAATTGAAAAATATTGAAAATCGACAATACCGGCTAAGTTTCAGCCAGTTATAAAGGAAAATTTACGAAAAAAACAAGGTCCAAGAGTTTTCTCCGCCATTCAGAATTTCTATTACATTTTTCCAAAATAGAACGCTTTAGGGCATGTACCTTGAAATCCAACGTACGCCAATTTTTGACATTATCTTAAAAAACAAGCGCTATTTAAAAATGGACTATTTTCGCACGGCAAATCGACAAATCACTCCGATTTCCCCTTAAGAAAATGGTGCAATTCTTAAACGAAATTTTGGAAAAAATATTTCATTTGAATGTCGACGGGCCCTAACTCATCTTATAATTAATGCACAATCCGGCACTGTCTGTAATACATACACGTGTCAGAAATTTCATATTAAAAAATTCGTATTTCTCCTTAATAAGGAATTAACTAATATTGATTTTACAAATATGGTAGAGAATCTTACAGGCTACCATATTCTTGTTAACAAACATTGTAATTTGGAAAGTTTTTTAATTCTAATAGATCGGGACTTACGGTTAATCCTAATTTAAGTTGTATTTTTTCTTTCCTCTCTCTAATATTTGACAGTAGAGTTAAGTTGACTGGAAAATTAAAAAACAGCTTAAAATGATCGGCCAGCGTCTTTTTCCCGGTCTAAAATTTTATTTTATTTTTATATACGTATTTTATCTATCAAAATAAACAAACTTTGTATATGAATCAGTAATAATCTCATTGGGATTGGTAAAATTCCTTTAAAGCCCATCTATCATAAGTATGTGTATTAGATATAAACGCATACCATTTGAGTTATTTCCAATACTAAATAATCTAATTTTAATCAAATAACGCAAGCTCTGAAAATATGTGTGCAATTTTTATAGAAAAGAAAAAACACATGTTCACCTACAATAATACTACTACAGGTAGAAATTCCATACAATCTACATTAATTTCAAAAATAGATTCTTTAATACTTTTATAACTACAACTACTACGTAATATTGACCGACCGAAACAGAATTTACAGCCGAAACCGAAACCGAAACTTCGGCCGAAACC
>JAZBGW010001461.1:0-14025 GCA_037464815.1 Mylabris variabilis
CGACCCAGTCCACCACTGCTTTAAATATATTTTTTCTTCCTTTCATATCTTAAACCTGTATTCTATATTTGTAATAGGCTGTTTTCAGTCCTGATCCTGAGCATAAATCAAAATTTGGCAACGAAGTAGTGGCGATTTGAATTGAAGATAGTGTAGAATATAACTGAAGCAGTGGCGTAACGGACAATCTCGGCGCCTCAGTAACAAAAGGGCCGTCTATTCATTAGAATATTTCTTAATAACTTACCTAGAGCTTGAAGGTAAATTATTCATTAAGAGACATTTATTGCATTGTTGAGATAAAATATTTGAAGAAATAAGATTTAAATTTTACGCTACTGTACTGAAAATTATACGCAATCATGTTTTAGGAATTCTGATTGAATCACTCCTTAATTATTATAATTTAAGTGTCTTGAAATTATGGTTCATTGTGGTTAATTGTTGGAATCGAATAACAAATAGGGATAATTAATTGGTGTCTCTTTATTGAGCAATTTCTTGTACCCTTAATAATAAGACAATCTAACTTATTATCTACCTATTAATTATTTGGAAAAATAAAAATAAATAACATTAATTGTAAACAAAGAAAAAAGAGAAATTGTAATCAGTCACATCGAATTCTCAACCATTTCACATTTAAAAATGAGTAAGTTTTATTTTAGATTCTTAAATTAGGATTTGTGAAACGTACGTATCTTAACAGATCTTCATTCTCTTCGCACACCCATGGTTTACGATGATGGCAAGCCACATCATGCCAATTAACACCATCATTATAGAAATTATTCAAAACGGCTAGACAATTCTCACTGGCACCACCCTGTTGGGCTTCCCGATTATCCGGCTGGGGCTTACCAATACCACCATTCTCCGACCAATCGTTCTGGTCCCTCTGGGTGGTCGGTGCTAATTTTTGTAAAACAGCCGTCCAGAACCAACCGTTTATTGAAACTGGTTGTAAATCGGCACGTTCACAGCCTTTGAAATCACAGAGACGGCCGGAAGTCCAAATGTATTTCACCTATTGATTCAACAGACGATAATTGTGCCAAAAAAATTAATAATTAAGCTTTGTACCTTTTCATCAACGATTCGTTTTTTGATCCATTCATTTTCGGCACTCGTTTCCAACGAAATCAAGTCCATACAACGTTGCCGGCAATAGTTACGACCACCTAACCAATCTTCTTCGACATCCTTCAGGGCCGGATCTCTCCAGCTGAAGAAGTAGCCCTTACCTTCAAAATTAACGAATTTCGTTATAACCGGTCGTGTTAATGACGCTTACATAATGGGGTAATTAGAATAAATTACAATATCCTGGTGCATGGCCTTGTCATTTATGCTTATTTAAAGTTAAATAGTATATTATATAACGAGGGACTAAAGTGCGGTATTTCGGCCCGAGAGTGGAAGAACCACTCGAATGGCTTTAAAAAAAGCACTTTAGTCCCGAGTTGTAAACGCTATTTTTTGGTTATGAAATTCAAAAATTCTTAACATTGACAAGAATTTCCATTAATTTGAAAAAAGTCTATCATTTCTATATTTTTAAAGTGCCACCATAGTTACTTTGATATTTGTTGCTCCAGATACATATAATTGTTAATTTTTCATTATATCTCTAGAGAAATAATGGATATTATGCCTCTAGTGATACTCTAGTCCCTGTGAAGGGGGACTAAAGCACCCACTTTAGCCCCGAAAGTACAAAAAGTCAATTAAATAGATGCATAATTACCGTCAGGAGTTCGCTCATGGATGACGCGTTGGGCGCAAAGGGCCGGTACTGGTGGCTCGAGAATTCGTCCGTTTGGAAACTGGGCCAAACTGACACCAAACACACTGATAACAAATAAGATGATCTTCATTTTTTTTGTATTTCTTGTTTTTCGATTTTAATGAATTTCCACCGTAGTGGCACACTTTTAAATGAAGAATACACCGATCCAACTGTTCTTTATATAGTTAGGTGGGGTCGCATAACAGAAAACATAACACATAGTGTCTTCTTCAAATATTCATCACCTTGACCTCTAAATTTCCTTCAAGTATTTCAGTTATTGACCAAAGTGAAAGTTTCTTAAAACTGAATCATTAGTAATTTTGTAAATTTTCAATCATTTACTCATTATTACTTCCTTTGTTGTAAAATTTTTAGTATAATTCTTCTAATTATCAGCGACAATCGATCGTCGATAATCACCAGCTTTCCCTTCAATTTTTCTTGGCTTTTATTATTATGTTATTGTTTCTTTTTGGGTCTCCTTTAACTAGTGGTTTGACATTAAATGACGTGCAAAGAATTGTGCCTACAGTGAAAAATCAATCACTTTCTTCGACCTCCTCTCGATTGTCGCCGTTATTTACTATCAAAAAACAACGAAATTCTGATTAAATATTAGTAGATTACTAGAATTTGGTTTTGTTGTTTAGTTGTTCGCAAAAATTAAAAATCTGCAAGTAGATGATAAAAAGAGAAATGTGCGTGTTTGGGTGAATGCGTGGAATTGGGTCGTTCTAGAGAACTGAGAAATTTCCCAAAAACGTATTTGAACACACAATTGATAAATTTAATTAGTCCAAGTTTTTTGTATTGAAGAAAGTAGAAGAAAATAAATCTAGACTTTCCATTAATGTTGGAAACTGTACAAGATTTTCTACTTTCTCTGTGAAAATACCAAGAACCCTTTTGATTATATTATCAATAATTTGCATTGTAATTTCTTTAGATACAATGTAATGCAGTATTACACAAATATTGCTCAATTAGACCTCGATAATGTAAATAAGGCGTGTATAGGATAGCATTGACACGACTAAATAATCAATTATTAATAATAAATTATTATTATTCCAATTTGTTTCTGTTTACAAATAGGAGAAGAACAAGAAAAAACATTGATGATAAATAATCAGGTGGTTCTAAAGGTGGTTCTAAAGAAGGTCGTCACGTATTGATGACAATGTGTGTCTTGAAAATTAATCAGCGTCTCAAATTCGTAGACTGTTCTGGATTATTTTCAAAATTTACATTTTTTGTTACACTTAATCTAATAAAGAAAACCTCTATTCCACCAAAAATTGTTCAGACTTACATCTTTATCAAGAAAAAACCCTTTGAAAAGATGTACTTTGCAAAAATTCCACCGATAGCGTGTTTGCCATAGCTGAGGCAATGAGTCCAGCCCCATAGCAGCTGTGGAGGCACTTGTGGATCTACTCGAGCTCCTCTTTGCTGTGCTAAGATAGTTCCACACTCGGTATCACAGGACTGGCAGACACATTGGAATTTGGAATAAAATTAAATATTTTTAGTCAAATCATTGGATTTCATGTCGAAGAAATTTGACTCTAACAGCCCCTTGGAAGTGCTCATAGAAGGGTAAGAAACTGCTTATAGATGTACTCGAGCTTCTCTTTGCTGTTCTGAGGTTGTTCCACACTCGGTATCACAAGTCTGGAAGTGACACCTTGAAAATTTTGAAAAAATTCAATATTTCTAGTCAAATCATTAGATTTTATGTCAAAGAAATTTGTACGCATCTTCACTCTGTTGCTGAGGAAGTCTCCCAGATGGATAATCAACTTCGCAAAACAGAAATCTTTTCAAAAACATCATTACTAGAGGCATAATAAACGGTTGCAGCTCTGAGAGGCTCAGCCAATTGGTTCAATAATTAACTACAACTTTATCTGGCATTTTGGACAATTAAAGATACAGGATTTCATGTCGAATAAATTTTACTTTAAGAGCCCCTTTGAAGTGCTCATAGAAGGGTACAAAACTGGACCGACCAAGTACACATCCGAACTCTGTTGCTTGCTGAGATGCACGGGAAGCCTCCCAGAGGGATAATCACTTCGCAAAGCAGAAATCTTTTCAAAGACATCAATAGTAGAGCTTTGAGAGGCTCATTCAATCGGTTCGCTAAGTAACTACAACTTTATCTGTCATTTCATGTCGAAGAAATCTGACTTTAAGTGCTCATAGAAGGGTAAGAGACTGCACCGATACATATCCTGACTCTGTTGCCTGCCAACATGTACAGGAAGCTTCCCCGAGAGCTAATCAACTTGGCAAAAAAATCTTTTAGAAGACATCAATAGTAGAAGCTCAGTAGATGGTCGCAGTTTTGAAAGGTTCAGCCAATCGGTTCATTAACTAACTAATTACAACTTTATCTGACATTTTGGGCTTTAAGTGAATCAAAGATACATGAAAATCCATAGAATCTAATGAGTTTGCTATCAGATTAAAATTTCATGAGTCATGAAGGCTGGAGAGTGGTAAAAGAAACGAAAAATAGCCAATCCTGTTCGAAATTGCTGGATCTTTTAGATAGACAAACAGGCAACAAAATCTTGCATCCTTATCACACTAATTATTAGCCTTGAGTTTAAATTAATACATGAAATGTTCAAAAATGATACTTCACAAAATTTGAGTACGGACGCACTTGTTCATCTCACAAGGAAACATTCCTAAGTCTCTCACTGAGATATGTTGTACTTCATTAAAATATAAGAGATGTTTCTTTTATCATCTGAAAAACTCTTCTAGGGGGTGAAACCACACCTCAAAGTTAAGGCTCGAAAGGGGCGCTTTGTAAGTTTCACAAAATTGCAGATGGAAAAACCGAATGTGATCAATGACATTACCTTCGGGGTGAAAATTGACGGAAAATGCCTTTGGTCTTATAATAAAATACTAAGTCGAACAAGAGTTATAAGAGGTGAAATTTACAAAGCTCTTATAAAAAAGCTATCCATTGCATTTAACGAAACTCACGACGACTGAAACAGGGAAAACAGTAGACAATACCTGCTTTGGGATTTTCTGAAAAATTATATTTAGGGGGGTGAACCCTCTTTTAACCATGAAGAAATCATCATTATTTTTATTTTAGAAATTGAAAAAAGCTAGAAAATGTTGATTGATTTTTTTCAATAACCTTTGAATTTCCCGAATTAGATTTTTCGTGATTCAAGCCGTATCCGTCCATGAATAAGCTTTTAAACTTTCATACAATTTTTTATCTTTAAAATTAAAGATTTCCCTCTGAAATCAAGAATTTTGTCAGAAACAGAATTCTCGACCGGATGCACGGCGAACTGCCCGATTCAACGTTTCAATATCTCAGAAAAGAAGCAAGATTAAAGATTGGCATTTTTTTGCACCGGATTAAGATTTAAGAGGAAACTGGATTCCAGCCTCGATTCGAGTGTTTCTGAGATATTCAAACGCTGTAACCAGCAATAAATTTAGGATTGGCAATTGTCTTGAATTTTGCAGGATATCCTCAATTCGATCTCACTTGTCCTGCGTCCTTTCACTACTTCATGATATTTTTCATTAATTTTTAAAATTTTCCAAAATTGTATTTTTCACCACCGTCAGGACATTTCCCCATAGATAAACATTCAAACAAGGTATCGTAGAATTTTTTTTAAACTGTACAAAATATAAAGAAGTAAATTTTTTGATATGCTTTAAGATCTTCCTCTGCGCTTCAGCAGTTTTCCAAAAAAAAATCAGTAACTTAAAACAAACGAGATGTCGATGATTAAATATTAGCATTTTTTCGGGCAGTTGACTACTGCAAGCCCCTAAAATGTATTTTTTTTTATATAAAATAGGTAAATTTGTTTTACACTGAAATTATCAGCAAGGAACTAGTTGCCCTGAATTTTTTATTAACGTCCTGAATCTTCAATATCATGCTCCTGAAATTCACGAAATCAGAGTTAGCAACCCTAGTTAAATTGGGCGTTTCACGGTGCATCCGAAGGAGTTTTCCATTTTGGAAAACGTCGGAGAATGTTAAATTTTTTCTTATCAAGCCATTTCTACAATTTTAAAGATAAAAAATCAGCAGCTTGTTTGAAAGCTTATTCATGGGCGAGGGGCAGATGGTTCCCGAAAAATCTAATTTTGGAAAAGCGAAAAAGTTGGAAAATTTTCTTCAGTTTTTTTCCATAACTTTTGTAACACCAATACGAGACTATTAAGTTAGAAAAAGATCAACAATATCTCGCAGGATTTATAGTCGAAGCGTACGATCTTTTCCGTAATTTTCCTATTGTTTCACTAGATAATATTCTAACGACTTCTTTGCATTTTACAACAAAACAATATTGCTGTGATCGGCAATACTGATAGCAAACCATAAAAATAGATCCCACCATTTAGCCTTGCATTTCAACAATCCAACTAATTATCGCAAATGTAAAAGTGCATTTGTGATAGAGATCTATACTTGAATACGTTGGAAATTATTACGAAACACATATTTTGGAAAATTTGTTCAAATTGGAATGCAAATTTTCACAACAAAAAAATTATTGAAAGAATATTTAATATTAAAAAAAATTGACCGTTTACATTGAATTATAATATCTGTATTATTTCGTTGCAACTAAAATCATTGAAATGACAGCTCTGTTATAACAACTTTTTTCAAAAAAAAGTAACGTTTACAAAATTGGCAAATTACTAATTACAAAATAGAGCAGTAAATAAAATATAACATACAATAAGTATAAAATAGACAATACAGTAGTTACTAGCTTTTCAAGAATAAGAAATAAAAACATAATTATTAATAAATTATTTGTTAATTTCAATGTAATGTAAGAAAGGAAAAAAACAAATTGACTACACCACAAAAATAAATCTTCTCTAGATTTTCACATTATAAGAATGTTCCATTTCTTTATCAATTTTCTTTATAATAAACGAAACGAAATAGAACAATCCCTAATTATTTTCTTTTATTATTTTCAGATTCTAATAATACCGATATTTTATCGTAAGCATAACGCATCTTTTCATAAAGTACTGTATTACAACCATTCTGTACCAATGATGAGAATCTAAATGTACGAAATGATTTATCGTCACCGATAAATGTAATTGCCGCCATTAATGGACACATAATAATCTTTGTATGATCAGTGAAATTCAATTGTACAGTACCATTATTTAATTGCATTAATACACCAGATGCTGAACGACACCATTGATGTAAATGTGGTGTTCTAGACATTGAATCAGCTTCACGTACAACAGATGCACCAGTTTTAACTAAATGTTCACGCATATAACGACTAAAATAATTAAGTAATTTCATTTTTTTATCATGCTCCTTTGGATAATTATCAACAGTCATATATGATTCTTCGCCATTCTTATCAACATAATGAACATTAATACCATTTGGTAGCATGATTAATTTTGTTGTATCATTAAACATAACACCAACAGCCTCATCAGATAATTGATAACCGAAACCGTATTTATCAGAATAATCAACCCATTTTGATACCCATACCATTGGTTGGGCAGCTGGATCAGTCATTTCATCTAAGAATATATGTGTTTTTGATGCTTTCGATTTTAATGCTTTTAATAACATATCGAGTAATGCAGAGAAATTCTCTTTAGGATCAAATAATTGTATACCATTACCGCCACCAGTTAAACATGCAGTTATTGAATCATGACGTGGATTTTTAGCTAATGGTGATGATAATTCACCATTATTTATACCACTTAGTGGTTTCCTCAGATTTACATCTAATTTATCGAATCTTGGCGCCATTGTTAAACAACTAACAGGTAGTGTTAATGGACAATAACCGTTTGTTATAAATTCAGCTGCTAATAGTTGTGTAACCGTTGGACGGCGGGATGGTGTCGGTTGTAGCATCAAGTAAATCATATCTTTTGCTGTTTCGGAAATATTACCAGATAAACTGTAGAATAAAAGAATTTAATTAAATCCAAACTATACCTTTTCAACTTCAAATTGAGAATAAACAACTTCAAAATGGAAATAAGCAATTTCAAATTGAGAATAAACAATTTCAAAATGGAACTAAACAACCCCAAATTGAGAAAAAGTAATTTCAATTTCAAATTAAATCATATCCAAGTGCCAAAAATTTGGTATCAATACTTACGTACCGCCTGTCCCACCTAACTATGGACAGTCTATATCACCCCTCATTTAATAAAGAATAGAAAAAGGGTTCGAAGTTATTATAGTGTGGCTTCCAAGGAGTATTAGGGTGGTGAACGGAGTTCTCCATCTTCTTTCGAAAATAAGTAAATTGAGAAGTAGCAGATAAATAATGAACAGCTGATCAACCTCTTATAATAATTTTTTTGAATTGGCGTTATTTTAATTGACGATTTTCCTGAAATAGGGGTTAAAAGCAGTTTTCTTTTTCATGAAAATTATGAAATGAATGAATGAAAACATGAGTTCATTCCCCTCGGTGTTTACAAATGAAATAGAACTTGACCTTGTAATGTTACGTCAGCAATAAGTATACCGTGTTGGCGAGTTAAGTGAAGACATAACTATCTGAAACTATCAAATAAACCAGGAATTATGCATAATTATGCACCATTAGAAAAACAAGTAGATTGTTTGTAATGCATTTTGTTATAAAACTAGTTGGAGATATTCAAGAGGACTGGGCGCAATTTCAGCTAATTTATTTATCTTATTCAACAGTTCAACACTCAAAGACAGTTTTGTGCATTGTTCTCTAATTAATCCATGATTGAGTGTGAATGTTTAACAGATAGATATAATAAATACGTGTTTTCCAGAAAATTTCTGTCGTATGCATTTCCTATTCCTAGAACGCTTACGAGTGCCACTTAATCGTTATTTTTCTCCAGTTCAGTCTCGTCTCAATCCTATCCAACTTTCTTTAGTTATACCTTCAAATCTTATAATCAATATGGTTGTTTCCTTTAATATTCTGACAATTATTCACACAATTATAGTAAAAAACTACAATACCTGTGAATTGTCAAGGGAAAAATATCTAAAACTCTAACTTATCAAATACAATGCAAATTCAGCTATGTCCTCATTGTACTCGCCAAGCCGGTATAACGTGGACATTACAAGGTCAAGTTCTATTTCATTTGTAAACAACAGATAAAAATACAACAACGAGGGGAATAAATTCGTCTTTTCGTAATTTTCGTACAAAAGAAAATCACTTTTTAACCCTTATTTCAGGGAAATAATCAATTAAAATAAAATCAACTTACAAAATTTATAATCAGAGTTTGAGGTCAACCGTTCATATGACCAGTATTACATTATTTATCCGCTACTTCTCAGTTTACTTATTTTCGAAATAAGATGGAGAAATCCATTTATCACCCTAATACTCCTTGGTCGCCACACTACAATAACTTCGAACTTTTTTTCTATTCTTTATTAAATGAGGGGAGATATAGATTGTCGATAGTTATGTGGGACATGCTGTATATTTTAAAATAGCAAGTATTTCATGGAGTACGAAGTTTTAATCGCGAAATGAAGAAATAATATTACTGAACAAAAATAGGAAAATAACAAAGATGCATATTAATTGAAATTACTCAAAATGCAAATATTTTAGATTTTATCGATTCATATGCATCCTTGTTGTTTTCCTAGTTTTGTTAAGTAATATTATTTCTTCATTTCGAAATTAAAACTTTGTACTCCATAAAATGTTTTCTATATTAAAATCTATTTAGCTTTTGATGGAAATTTTTTGGCAATTTGGAGTTACTTAGTTCCATTTTGAAATTGCTTACTCTCAATTTAAAGTTGAAAAGGCTTAGATGAATAAAATAATTTCAATAAATTACTTGTATTCGCATTTTCTAATTCGATTATATGTTTCCTTCAATGTACTAGTTTCAAATGGTGGTCTCCCCAACAATAACGTATACATAATACATCCAAGTGACCATATATCAACCTCTAATGAATGTCCTTGTTTCGATAGAATCTCTGGTGCTATATAATTTGGTGTACCGCATAATGTTTTTTTACGTTCACCATCATATTGAATTTGTGCCGCCAAACCAAAATCGCCGATTTTCACTTGTAATTCATCATTCAAAAATAAATTACCTAATTTCAAATCACGATGGATTATATGTCGATGATGCAAATATGCAACACCATTTAATATTTGTTTCATATAAAAACGTGTCTCTGGTTCTGTTAAGATTTTACGGCGCTTATGCAACTCCATCATTGACTACAATAAAAAGAAAATCGTTACTAAACGAACAAATTAATGTTAAAGATATAAGAATCATGTTTACAAATAATTAACAAAAAGTACCGAGAGGAAAGTTTAGTCAGAATCAATATATTCGGAAAATTTCTATCTGTTTTTTCAGTGGACAAAAAAGAGAATGGTATCAAATACCAGGGCTTCGTTATTTTTTTCCCTTCCGGTTTTCGTTCTATTAAAATAAATATTATCGGTTCGGTTCGGTTCCGGTTTTCCTTCTTGAAAAAAGTAAAGTTTTTTCGGTTTTCGGTTCACAATCAATTCCAAACGGTTAATTTTTAAATTTTACCCTAAAATGTACAACCCCTAAGAACTATTTACATAGTACGTATTTAAAATACAGAAAAACCCTCAAGAAGGCAACTTTTATTTTATAATTTTCATGGTGATAAGTTTTACCCTGGGGTAGAAAATCGCAAAACAAGACTAAAAAGTTTCATATATTTATCGATAACTTTAACCCCCAACAAGGGATGAAAACGCGTTTTACACCTTTTGATAGCCCTAGCGAATCTATATCAACTAATTCTTAAGTCACTACAAAATATTGTGTCTTTACATAGATATTTAAAAAAAGAATCTAATTTTGCAAAGGTAACTTCAGGATCCAATATCTCCTTAAATTTGAGTATGGGCACGAACGACAAAATATGCCTTCCTTAGAATACCTACACCGGATTTTTCTTCTAAATGTGGTCAGTTCTCATTATTATTTGGAAAAGGATTTGAAAAATATTTCAAGGATTTATATAAGGGTTCCTGGAGACCATTTTCACAAAATTAGAGCCTTGTAGCTCATTTGGAAGTTGGTCGAAAAATGCTTGTTTTAAACAATGTTGCAATTTTAAAAAATGAGATAAGCATGCAAAACGATTATGAGTGACTCGAAGACCCTCCCAACATTGATTTTTTAATTTTTCTATATTGCATTCTAGAACCTCGAGGAACCCTTCTACAAATACTTGAAATATTTTTCAAATCGCTCTCCCGCAAATAGGAGTTTCATAATAATTGAACACATTTAGAAGAAACCCCCTGTATATGTGCCGAAAAATCGAGAATTTTAACGTCGGGTGGTTTACTTGCAAGTTGGGGTTAAGTGCCCTTAGTGGGCAAGGAGAGAAAAGGGAGATAAAAAGAAAAAAGATCGTGTTAAGTGGTATATTTGAACCGAAAAAAAAACTGATTTTTGTTTTTGGTTTTTCCGGTTTTCGGTTGAGTTCCGGTTCGAAGCACTGTAAAATATTATCAAAAAAAATATGGAATTTTCTTCTATTTGTTACAATTTGACGTTGGTCAACTTGACCTTGAATATAAGCCAAATCTATGTTGTATAATCTACACTTTTTAAAGCAGTACAGTACTTATTATTAGTTTTTGTTCGATTTTTTCAGACATTCTGCAGTCAATTTGGATATGAAGCAGAAATTTTGAAGACAAAAACAATACAAAACATCTATTTAAAAAAATAATAGATTTAAACTGAACTACTTTAATTCAATTTTAATTTATTGGAAACCGTAAATTCGATTCATATTCTGTATCAAGTGTATATTTGAACACAATAGCTGTAACTGCAAACCATAAGAATGAAATAATTTCAAAGTAATTTATTAATTCTGTTTTGGATCATTGGATATGAGTTTAGATTATTTAAAAACTTTCTTTCTAGTTGTTTAAATTCCGTCAAACAACAATGCTTTTTTTAATAATTAGATAAGAACAAAAAAAGAATTCGATTAAGCTCATTGTCTGAATAATTTGCTGCATGATTATACTTGAAGTCTATTGAAAATAGTCAAGGGTTGCTTTTTTTATATAAAAATTGCATTGTAGAGTTCTCAATGCACATCTTGAGAATTGAATTATTAACATTTCAAGATTGTAGATTGAGATCTTCATGTTTAGGGGCTAATTTTAACGTGTTAAACACGATTTACCACAAATCTCTAAAACTAAATGATTTACTACTTAAATATTTTTTACTACTTAAATATTTTTTAAGTTTAAATCTCTACCAAAATGCTTTGTTCTAACTATGAATTAACTTTCCCTTATTTATTTCAACTCTTTTTCAGAATGTTATGGTCATTTTCTTGATCGTTAAGTATAATTTAAGACAAATCCCCCTTCAAAAAAAATCAAACTAACAGTAATATTAATCGTAAGAGTAGAGTTTCGAGGATTTTGTAAGGCGTAGATGAATCGAATTTTTTGGATAAAGTACAGAATGCATTATTGATATAAGTCCGAAAAATTAATCTTTTAGAATTGATCAATAAAAAATATTGCAGAACATGCTTAAAAGTAAGTGTGAATTTTTTGAAATAAATAAATGACAACAAAAATTAATAAACAATTGTTTTCGACAAAAATTTCAAAAAAAATCAGTCAACATAATCATATATGCTTCTATCTCTCCCTACATTCATCAAATTGAAGTGCCCTAATTTTGAATTTGAATTTCCAAAAATCTTAATTTATTCATAACTAACAGAATTTTTAACCCCAAAAGCCCTACTCTAAGCAACAATCGAGCCTCTTTTGAAGCATCCATTTTGAAGAAATTTGCCATAAAATTGGTAAAATGGCCAACAAAATCGTATCAAATAATGAAAAATCCTAATTGTAAATATATCATACAGTTGAAATTTTATAGTGAATTTATATATTCTAAAAACAACCAGATGTTAATAAATTAGTGACCCAAAGTAGAAATAAAGTGAATAAAAAAGCACAATACTTCGACAAAAAACTTGTTATTATCGATATACGAATATCACAACTGATAAAACCACCATTTCTCTTTTCTGATTAGAAAATGACTTGATGAATCTATAATGACGAATTTCTATTGTATTATCAGTGATGTTTAATTAACGATTTATCTTAAGCAAACAATTAATTATGTAACTTTTTTGTTTGTTCATAATTAAAAGAAAATTGGAAGAATAACAGAAAGTGAATTTACCCGTTTCCGACACAATTCCAATACTATATAGATATGATCCTTATCTTCAAAGAAGCTATAAAACCGGACGATATTTTTATGTTTCAGTGTACGATGTATTTGTATTTCTTGGGTCATCTTTTCTTTCTGATTCTGTTTAGCCATCAATTTCTTCGAAACAATTTTCCCAGCGTACACCTCATTATCTTTCATATTAACAATTTCATAACATTTAGCAAATCCACCCTATTATCAGAGAGAAGAAAAAAACGAAAAACAATCAAATTAATGCAAATAAAATTAAAAAATATTTGTTTTTTTCAATGAGCAAACCTTTCCGAAAAAACGACCCTTTCTATAGCTGACTTTTGCACGTTGGTCGTAAATAATATCAGGAATTGGTGTTGTATCGTCGGGACGGGGCATTTTATCAAATCTAATTTGAATAAACTTTGAATATTCTTAATGAAAATTAGAAAATTCTTTAAACAACAGTTGAAACCACCACCATAAAACACAATAAAATTGAACAACTTTTGGCAGTTGCACACGATTTTAACAGTTTTAAATGAATGATTCTGATTGGTTCGAAAATTCAAACATGAACGGTTTCCATTACCAACTGAAATTAAATACAGGACATAATCGTAAACTACCCTAAATGTACTAGGAAATTTTTGGAAATTTTTCCTGAATCTAAAATTTAAACAACATAAATCAACACTTATCCAACTTTAACAATATTACATAGAGACACACGAATTTTAAAAAGCTTGAATAAATTATAATAACCAAAATCAATTTACAGTAACATAACCTCATATAAAAACCCAATTACCCCGCAGAGTCTAGTGGTTATGCAACTAACAATTCACGCAGTGTTTGCAAATAAACCACCACTCTATAATGATTAAATACAATAAAAACGTTGAGGGTTGAAGATTATCCCCTGAACCAATCTAATA
>JAZBGW010001462.1:1209-15405 GCA_037464815.1 Mylabris variabilis
ACCTGTTTACGAAAAGACTACTTTTGTGATGGTTCACAGGATTGTCCAGATGATAGTGATGAGAATTATTGTGATCAACAGAATGATCCAAATATTGCATCTACATGTAATACAACATTATGTCAATTACCTGATTGTTTCTGTTCAAATGATGGTAAACAAATACCAAATGGATTACAACCATCAGAAATACCACAAATGATTATTTTAACGTTCAATGGTGCTATAAATTATGAAAATTGGGAATTGTACAATCAACAATTATTCAATGATAATTACCGTAATCCAAATAATTGTCCAATACGGGCGACCTTCTTTATTACACATCAATCGAATAATTACCAACAAACGCAGAAATTATGGAATCGTGGACATGAGATTGCCATCAATTCAATTACGTAAAATAATCGAAATTGATGATTTTTAATTTCGTTTAAATTTCAATTTTACAAATTACAGACATCGTCTACCGGATGATTGGTGGTCATTTAATGCAACTATTGAAGATTGGTTCGATGAAATGATTGGTCAAGCAAATATTCTACATAAATTCTCAAAAATTCGTTTAGCTGAACTACGAGGTTTACGTGCACCATTCTTACATGCCGGTTGGAATCGGCAATTTTCAATGATGAGAGAATTCGGTTTTATTTACGATAGTTCGATTATTGCCCCATTTACAAATCCACCCTATTGGCCGTACAGTTTAGATTATCAAATGCCACATAAATGTATTAGGGGTAGTTGTCCGACACACTCTTATCCCGGTATATGGGAATTAGTAATGAACCAATTGGAGATAGATGATGATAGATGTGTAATGATCGATTCATGTCCGGATCAATTAGATAAAGAGGAGATTTATCAGATGTTGGTGCATAATTTCAAACGACACTATCTAACGAATCGCGCCCCATTTGGTCTACATTTACATTCGAAATGGTTCAAAAATAACGACAATCTATACGCATTTAAAGTAATTATTTTATAAACAACGATTTTTTTTATTGATTTATTTCTTTTGTAGAAATTTATTCGGGAAGTTTTGAAACAACGAGACATTTGGTTTGTTACGAATTGGCAAGCTATCGAATGGATAAAAAATCCGACACCTACCAACAAATTACACAATTTTAAACAATGGGGTTGTACGGAAGTGTTTGATAATACAGAAGTTGCATGCAAAATCCCCAATATTTGTAAATTTTATCACAATGGAACGAAACAAGATCGATATTTATATACATGTTCGGAATGTCCGCTGGAATATCCATGGATTCGGAACGAATTCGGAATTGCTTAGAATTTATTATTTATCAAATAAATATAAAGAAAATTATGTATGTATTCGTTAAATATCCAATAAAATATTTTTGAGGTTAGGTTAAATTTAGGTTATGTTAATTGAGGTTATATGACGAATTCACAAGAATTTATTGTTCTTGTTAAAAATAATTATGTTATCGTCATTGTAACGATATTGTCGCGTTTTTTGTGATATTATTTGTAAAATTTGTTGATTTTTCAAACAGTTTCCAGCGACCTAACCTCAAATTTATTACAATGAAAATTTTGGAGCTTTATAGTGGAATTGGTGGCATGCACATGGCTTTAAATTGTATATTTTTTTATCAATCATCGCATAAAATTTAAATTATTCGATTTTTCAGGTAGTGGTGTTAGTGGTGAAGTTGTAGCATCCATTGATATCAACCCCATAGCAAATCAAATCTATTCGTACAATTTCCCTAATATTCAATTACTCAATCGTAATATACAAAGTTTAACAGTTGATTTTATTGATCGTCTAAATGTGGATACGATTTTAATGTCGCCACCGTGTCAACCGTTTACAAGAAACGGCCGACAAGCTGATATGAATGATGACCGTACAAATTCATTTCAATATATTTTAGAAATTTTACCGAAATTGACGAAAATCCAACGAATTCTTATCGAGAATGTTCGAAATTTTGAAATCTCACAAATGAGACATTTATTGGTGGACACATTGAAGAATTGTGGTTTCATCTATCAAGAATTTCTATTGAATCCGAATCAGTTTGGTATACCGAATAGTCGACAACGTTATTATTGTTTGGCAACAAAACAACAATTTACATCATTCGATATAGTTGATGGTATTGTAGATGAATTACCAAAACATCAAAAAGGACAACAATGTTATCAAATTGGCGATATTATCGACGATAATGTTGATTTTGATACGTTCAAATTGAACGATACAATACTACAGAAACGTTTAAATCTTTTAGATCTCTGTTATATGAATTCGACGAATTCGTGTTGTTTTACAAAAGCGTACAGTCGTTATATTGAAGGTACTGGTAGTGTATTTACTGAAAAGAATCGGGATTATATCGAACAGACACTGAAATCATTACAAAATCAAAATTTAATCGAATTGGAGAATTTGAACAAATTGAAAAGTTTGAAATTACGATTTTTCACACCTAATGAAATCTGTAAATTAATGTGTTTTCCATCGTATTTCAAATTTCCATCAAATATAACAAATCGACAACGGTATATGGTATTGGGTAATAGTATTAATGTTAAAATTGTTGCTGAATTAATTAAATTATTCGAAAGGTAACTAATTGACAAATTAACAATTCAAAAAAATATATTCAATACACATATTTATACAGAATATACATAACAAGACAAACAAAAAAAAATGAATTTTGAATGAAATAAAAATTATACAAAACGAGATGAAAATAAAAAGAATATTAGAAAATTTACAATTATTACCCAGTCACATTTATTTCAGTTCTTGTGTGACACCAATCTACGTACTTTTTTTTCAAGTTTTTTCTTATTTAATTTTAGGAAATTCATAAAGCTTTCTACGGTCAGACAAAAAAATATTAAAATAATTAAAAAAAAACGCTTATATCCAATTTAAAAAATCAATCCGAAACAATGCTTGTGAATGTATGTGTTTGTTGTATAAGTTGCGTTATATAAAAACATGTACGATTTAAAAGTAGAGAGAATAATAGGCGGGGTATAGTTTGAGTATTAACGATGAAAATTCACCTAAATTCATAAATTTGTATACTATTTTCAGGCACGTGTTTTAGATTTAACGATTGGAACCTGAAAGATTGATTATGTTAATAATTTATTTAAATAGTTACTCAAATTTGAAGATTGTTGCAAAAGTAATTTCGATTTTTTTTTCTATTACACGAAAAATATTTTATAGAACTAATAAAATACTGAAGAAAATGTGATTTCAACGCGTGATCATCATTATTATTTTGTTATTTAGTGAGTTCTATAAAAAAAAAAAACAGATTACATGGTTATTCACATCGGATGATAAATTCTTAAGGCAATTCCTATTATTTTTCGCGTAATTCCAAAAATAATTCAATGATTTATATGGAGAACATTTTAGCAAAATTAGGGCCTCGTAGCTCATTCATCAGTTGGTTAAAAATGCTCGTTTCTGACGCTGTCGCGATTTTCAACAACTATTCAAAAACGTAGAATTACTCGAGGATCCTCCCAGCATTCATTTTTCTAAAATTTACTATTGGAGCAGGTAGAAATATTTTTCTGGCATACAATGAATAAAAACGAATAAAATCATATATTGAAAGGATCTTCGAGTCATTCTTATTGTTAGTAATTTTGCGTGTGTAGCTCGTTTTTGAAAATCATGACCTTATCCAAAATCGAACATTTTTTGACTTAACTTCTAAATAAACTACAAGGTTCTAATTTTGCTAAAATAATCTCTAGGGGCCTCTATATAACTCCTTAATATATAGGATGAACCAAAATTCGTGGAATAGCTTAAATGAACAAATAACAGGGAACATGAGAAAAAATCCATCTTCTTCAATTTGATAGATATTGGACATTATTAAAAGGTAAATTTGGCAATATTCAGTTAACTTTAATAATGCTAAGGTATCTAACTATTTTGTATCTAAAGAAATAAGAATGAAAATAATTTACTATGTTGCCACACATTTTTTCCAGGTGAAATCAGTCAAAAATCATTTTTTGAAACTAGCACTTCGGGCCAAATAAATGACCATTAAGCTAATTATTACTGTTCAGAATGATTATTCAGCTGACCTACAGAGATTTGAAAGGCAAACTCTTTTTAATAATTAAAATAAAAAGACTTAAAGGATCAATCTTTTAGGTCTTATCTCTTGAAAAATAAAAGAGATGGAATTTTTGTAACATGTTTCTTGTTAGTTTTGGGCATTGGTTATCAACGAATTTCCATTCACCCTGTATGTTCCGAATTCCCTGACAAATTATGGTAGTTGCCAAAAGAAGTTTTCGCCCGACATGAATAACCCATGTAGATATTAATCACATAATATTTGTACCATGGTACTTTACTTCACAATTGGCATTGCCTTGTTTATGTAGCGTCGTAGCTTGGTTCATACTTTATCGCATTTGACATTTGTTACCATCGAATGGCCGAACAAAGTTAAGACGCTACGTGATGAAAGGCAGGCCTAACTGCGAGGTAAAAATTACCGTAGTACACTCGATATGGTGGTGTGCGAAGCAGAGCCGGCGCTAATACGTTATGCGCCCTTTAACTCGTATTGCTCGATTTTTTTTGGTCACCTTTCTTGTTGTATGAGATTGGCGCCCTTGTGCAGTGTACAATATGGCACATATGGACGCGCCGGCCCTGGTGAAAAGTCTTGTATCTTCAGGTTTAAACATGATTCTTTTGCCATTTGCCAGAATCAACAAAAAAAACTTGCACTATGTTGTTCGAAATAGTAAGGCAAAACTACTACGTAGCTACTAATTATTAGTACTATTACTTTATTATTAGTAATATTACTAATATCATCGCTAAATAACTCGGAGAGCTCTATTTGATTATATGTAAAATTATTCAAGGTTTTACGGTCGCAATTTTCAATTTGAAAAAAGGGTTGATGCTTTAAAATGTTGGTGGAACATAGGGCTGCTTCCGCCTTAAATTGTTTTCCAGAAATTTTCATCCAAATTTGAAAAACACGACATACTGTGAAAAACTAATTGTAGGTTAATTCAAATCAAATTTTTTTCGTGTATATTTCATATCATTTTAAAGAGTGAGGAAATGGGATATGCAGCTATAAACTCTTTTTACGATCACTTATTTAGTTTTCCTACAATTTCACTTTTAAGAAGTTTCGTAATTTTTACAATCAAATTCATAAATAAAAAACCGCCGCTGTTAGTAGAGGGTTTGTAGTGAAATTGAGGGCACCAATCAACGTTAGAGTAAATGTATTTAAAAAAAAAGCTACATTTCATACATTTATTCGCCCCTTCGATTTTCAATTCGTCGGCTACTCTAGCCCAGTCTTAAGGCTGCGGATCCCTACTTTTTATGAAAATGGGGAACGTTTGACACACGATTTCTCGCTTGTTTTTTAAAATGTAGAAGCGCGCGATAGCGTTATTGAAATAGTGTTTTACCTTGCAGGAAAAGGGCGATTCTGTTCTGGAAAATTTTGAGGAAATTCTGAATTACAGGCAATTGTTTTTTTTTACAATTTCCCCCGCAGCTCAGCCTATGTTGATTATTTTTTAATAAAAATTTAATCATATATAACAAATTTGAAGGGCTTTCCAAATATCCAAGAAATTTCCTGATCGACTTGTTACTTTTCCGGAATTTTAATAAAAACGGGCACGCTTATGCAGTACTTTTTTGCAGTTTTAAAGATGGATAAGCGGATGATTAGTTTTTCGAAAACCTATCCATGTAAGGGAAACCTGAAAAATTTGAGAAAACTCATTTGTTCTTTTTATCGATTGGAAATAATTGTTTTGTAATAGAGTTGTCCAAAGATAACATTTTTTGTCAAAAAAAACGTATTTATTGCCCTGCAAAAATTGTGATTAAAACGATTTTCCCGTTATTTCACGATGTTAGATGTGTAATCTGCATTCTTACGCGTTAATTCAAAATTTTCAAAAATTGGACTTCAGGTTTCCCTCGCATGGATAAGCTTTAGAACAAGCAATTATCCGCAAGTCCATATTTTAAACTGTGCAGAAAAAGGGCCCGTTTTTATTAAAATTCCGGAAAAGTCGACCGGATATTTTCATTAGAAAAATAATCAATATAGGCTGAGCTGTGAGGGAAATTGTAAAAAAAAACATGCTTCGGGACAATTGTCTGTAATTCAGAATTTCCCCGAAATTTTCCAAAACAGAATAGCCTTCCTCTGCATCTTGAAACGCTCTTTCCATTAACCCTACCGCGCGTTTTTACATTGTAAAAAACAGACGAGAAATCATGTGTCAAACACTCCCCATTTTCATAAAAAGTAGTGGTCCACAGCCTTAAGTAAGAAACGTATGAATTAAGAGGAAAAATTACAAGCAGCCATTTAACTAATGAAGTATTGCTTTGTTTTGTTTTTCACGCTCAAAATATGCTAACAAAAACTCAAGAAACTTCAATACTTTGATAAATATAAATCAAATCTACTCTCGTGTTCATTTTTTGCGGACAGAGCGACAAGAGAATGTTTACTTATCTTTCCCTTTTGCAACGTATTAACAAAGGATGACCGCTTAACGTGTAGGAAGCCATAAACCATAATCTCAAGACATAAGTTTCAGATTGACATCTTTGCTTACTACCTAAATTTATAATTAGTCTTTGAAGATCAAAGTTTTTTGACAACGATTATAATTACTAATTATTAATAGCTAGTAGTTTTGCCTTACAAATAATAATAATCATTATTATCAAATAGATACCGAAATTACTTTTTCAACAACCTCTATAATAACAAATCACAACAAACCATTCACTACTTCGATGGTAATAATAGCCTTCAATTGTTGCTTTTGATTTTTGAAAACATATATAATAGAAACCGGCAAATGATGCACCACTTATATCTTTAATTGTATGATCTGGTACTAAGAAATGTTCCTTCCATCTCATAAAAACGAAATCCGTATCCGATAATGCTTTATAATCAAATGTATCCGAATTGAATGTTTTCACATATTGGGCGAATGACGAAAATTTACTCTAAAAATAAAAATAAATAAATAAATTATTAATAGAATTGAACAAGAATCTAAGAATTGCCAGTTCGAACTCATCATCTACCGGATGTACCACCGGATTTGCTCTCGCTATGCTTTTAGTAACGTAGTATCGTAACTTGGTTCACAACTGATATTTGCTAATGTATTTTTCAAGTAGCCGAAACAAACTACGATACTACGTAATTGATTGATTGCCAAATTCATAATATACTAATTAATTTACCCAATGTTTTCTATCGACATCTTCATCAGCATCCCATTTCCGTGTTAAGAACGGATACTTCTGACTTATTATTTCACCATCAAAGAATGTTGTTAATGTTGGATACTCCTCAGTTAAACCATTGATTTGTAAATAACCACAAAGATATGAATTTTCTTCGTCGACATGCTAGAAGAAAAAGCACCTTTCAAATCTCCCACCAAATAAAACTTTCCCAATTGGCCAAGACACTTTGTCATAGCCAACATATGTTTTTATAATTATTTTTAGTTACAAACATTTATATAACACTAAACAAATACGCAATAGAATTAATGACAACAATAATATTGATAAAAGGGTTATATTCGAATTTTCTAGAGGGTTAATAATGTTCAAACATTAAAACAAAAAATTGACAGCAAGAGGGTGAAATCATTGGAATTCTAACCTGTAAAACGACTTCCACTTGATACGAATTGCCTTTGGACTTTTGGAAACCTTGGAATTTCGAACCATTATACAATAGCGATTTTGTCACACCGGGTTGTTTCGAATTGGCCGGCGGAGGTGGTGTAATATCCACCCTAACCGGCATTTTGTCCACACGAAATTCTCTTCTTATTGGAATATCGAAGACAAAAAAAAACACACACAAGACCACTGTGACTATAATACCTCTACTGGCGATTTGCTGAATTAACAACAGAGAAAAATGGCGGAATCTACTAGAATTATAAACTAGAGTCAATACGACAAAAGTTGACACACTGCAATAAATTAAATGTTGAAAAATTTTAATAATTATTCCATTTTACACTATAATAGGATACAAGCAGATGAACATCGAACAATCTTAAAATAAATATTAATGGATAAAGTTGGTATTAGCATAAATATTTACGGACAACTTATGCGTTATGGACTATAGACGAGATATTATTTGGCGCGCGTTATTATCAACCAATCAAAACAAAGAGGTGAATCACGTGCTTAAAATAGCCATCTCTATCCAATCTAAAATGAAAGAAAAGGATAGTTATATTTGTAAATTGTTGCAAATTAAAATTTATTCCTAGATATACAAAAATTAATTAATAATAAATAGAGGACAATTAAATCGTTAATCTTGCGAAATAAATGGATTCTGTATTGATTCCATACCATCCATAGGACAGATTAAGACAACACTAGTACCGCGACAAACAACCAATCCTAACGCCCTTGTATCATCTGTTAGTTTATATGGATCGTCTGGATCGCGTAAATATTCAATTGTATTATCCAAAACGAGATTTAATAGAGGATCATAACCTTTTAAAATACCGCTAGCCTCACGACCACCAGCAAATTTTACACGTATCGTTTTCTCTAAATATTTCGATAGATCAAGTATTGATTCTTTACGTTTCTTCTCTTTTTGATCGTTCGCCTTAAAATAAAATCAATTTTTAATTTTAATAACGATTAGATGATATTTAAAACTTACTTTAGATTTATCACCGGACGATGCCATTTCGTATATTTGTTAGGTTATGTTTAGAGAACTGCAGCGCTCTCTATTAAATTACATCTGTAGTTTTATGTTGGTAATATAGGTATCTTTACATTATTGATGTAAATGTTCTAGAGATGACGCTACAGTCAGAGTCAATATAGTCTGTCGAAATCTTTAAACGAATGACTAAAATAGTAAAGTTGACTCATTTTGAATTCGTGCTCAAACGATTAAATGTAGCATAAAGTTTTGATCAAGTTCTCATTGTTTTTGCCTTGGTTAAATAAGAGAGCAATTTAATTAAAAGGGGAGAACTAAATACATACTTTTACCGTTTTCATCTTCCAATCAAGCCCCGTTCTTCTTCTCGTACTTAAGCTCGCCTTAGCAATTTCTTGGCTTCAAGCGACCTAAGCGTGGATTTACCGACGTTTGGATGGGGGAGTTGCACATATAAGTATGTGTAAGCCTTCCGTCGGTTCGATTTAAGCCAAGACCTTGCTAAGGCGAGCTCAAGTAGAGGAAGAAAAACCGGCCCTTAGACGCAAACAGATGGGTTCTTCAAATTTGGATAATTTATAATTTCATTGCTTTTTATTTAATATAATAGAAATTGTTAAAGTACAAATAAAGTGTGAGCCCCATAACCGAGAAAGAATACTTGTACATATTCTGCTTTTCTTGTTTATATACTGATTATTGATTAAATATAAATATATACCTATATACAAAATACAGACAAATGCATTTGGATTTTGATCCGATGACAAAAAAACTGGCGGCTACAAAATATTTCGTTTTTTTCCTTCTTTACAAAATATATTACTCTATCATATTATTACGAATATTATAATTAGTTAGTACTGAAAAACTGTATAAAATATTGATTTTTAGGCTAGATTAATGTATAAAACCGTATGCATATATCTTAGAAATTGTTATAAATATTAAGTCGTATCTAAATAACAATATAAAGCATAAAAATTAGAACAATTTATAGCCCAAGAATTTAAAAAGATAAACAAAAAACAAGGAAGACTCTAGGCAGTTATAAGAGCAAAATTAATAAAGCAATACATATTTAAAATATAATCAAATAAATGCAATCAACTATCAAAAATCATAATAATATTAATTAATAAACAACTAAAACTATATTTGAATTAATAAAAATAAATCGATGAAATCATTAGAAAGACAAACGAAAAGAAATCCTGATTAAATACCATTCATGTGTTAATATTGTCCTCATAAACTAATTTTTTTTTCATTTATAGTAAAAAAGCTAACTACTAAATATTGTTTTTTGTTTTTTCGATATACAAAATAAATATATACAGTATAGAAGAAGAAGACGAAATTGTTGATTTTGTGTGTGTGTGAGACGGCATTGCTAACTGATTAATTAGGCGCATCTTCACCATCAACAGTTTCATCTTGTGTTGTTGAATCATCACCCGAACCATTACCACTGGATTGAATTGAACCGCGAACACGACGGGTTGATGACAGACCCATACTACCTCCAGTACCACGTCTATTTTAAAAATAAATAAAAAAAACAACACACTAAATTAATAATAATATTACTTAATTTATTAATTGATTTAGTTAATCACAATAATTGTAAATTAGCAGGGAATAAATGGAGAAAAAACACACGACAGGAAATAAATGAGGACCACACACACACCGACATACCACACACAAATCGGCGCGCTTTGCTTCCCCAATTCTACTTTATGCTGAAATTTATTCAAAATTAAATAATAACAGTAATGGTTATTTATACAACAAGTGTGTTATGGGGCAAATAAGACACGAGTCGTTAGCCGAATAGAGCAACTTTCTCAACCATCTTATTTGCTATTTAACGCAAAAGTTGTAACCAAAATTTTATCCAACACCGAACAGAAGACCATTTTAAATCATTTTAAATACTTACATTACGCTCTATAGGTACTAACCAATAGGAATGCGTAATTTCTATAACACACTGGTGTGTTATAAGGCACTTTACTGATTTAAAATCGATGTAATTATGGTCTCATAATACAACGGTATTGGGTAAAAATAATTAAATACAAATTGATGGATATCCCTATATACATCATAGGCACCAGAAACAGAAACATAGGAAAAACATCGGGTCCGCCCATCTATGTATACTACTTGTATATTAATTAGAAAGAGATAGAGCGAACGTAGGTGGTCTTAAAATTGGAAACGATGGCGGCTATTACTAACCACCCTGCCTACATTGACCTTCAAAATTTCTAGTTTAAAAGCAACAATAACCAGATGTTGAGGATTTGGCATCTTTGTCACATGGTACCGCTTTTGTTCGTGAAACATATCCTTGAAAATGCATCAGACAAAGAAGAGACTATCCTCAAGGTATTTATGCAAGTAGTCTAGATGGGCGGGACTGGTGTTCTTCTAATGTGTCTAGAAGGGTAGCCCATAGTATATAGATGGATCAATTTAAGTTTGCCAAACAAGATTTTCAGAATCGGTCGCTTAACCGATCATGTCTGTTTTTCTTTAAAGTATTATCAATGGAGTAAGAGAAAGATAATACACTCTATTGCACTTTTTCTGTAAACCAGATCCATGGTTTTGGGACAAACTTAATTTGCTCCATCTATAAAAATCGATAATTACCTTAATTTGCTCTTTAAATTATTGATTTCTCTAGTCATCGATTCTTGACTCTCTAACATATCTTCATATTCACGTTGTGCTTTACGTTTTTGTGATTTCTCTCGACTAATCTCCTCTTCAGCTTCATCTAATTGTCGTTTTAATGCTTTTACACGTGAATTAGCTTTATCAACTTGTTCTTTATATTGATCAGCATGTCGACGTTCATCTTCTAATTGCATTACTAATTCTTTTAATTTTTTATCTAATTTACGATTCGTTTTCTGTTGTGCTAAACGTTCTTTAGCTTCAACTTCTAATTGTTCTTCTAAATTTGTTAATTTATTTTCTAATGCTTGTATTGTTGCTTTAGTTTTTGTACGTTGCGATGTTTCTAATTCAGTTAATTTAGCTTTTAATTCTTTATTTTGTCGTTCTAATAATAATTTATTTGATTCTTGTTTTTGCATTAATGCACGTTCACTTGCCAATTCAGTTTGTAATTGTTCAATTGTTAATTGTGCTTTACGTGCACGATCTTGTAATATTTCACTATTATTTTGTTCTTCTTCAACTTCCTCTTCTAATGTTGCAATTCTAGCTTCTAAACGACGTTTTTCATCAATTAATAAAGCACTCTTTGTATTCCCATTATTGATTTCTTCTAATAATTCGTCACGTTCAGCTTCAGCAGCACGTCTTGTACGTTCCGAACCAGATAAATCTTCAGTTAATTGTACAATTTCAGCTTCTAATGTTTTAACTTTACGTTCAGCTTCTTTATATTGTGCAGCTAATTCATCGCGTGCAGCACGTGCCTCTTCAGCATCACGTATAGCTTCTTTACATTGTTGTTGTGATTTTTTCAATTGTTTCAATGCATCATCCTTCATTTTACATTGCATCTCTATTTGTGCTTCCAATTCTTTTAAATCACTCTCTAATTTCTTACGTGCTGTTATAGCAGCTGTACGTTGTTTACGTTCTTCATCTAATTCACTTTCTAAATCACGTAATTGTTTAACAATACCGCGACGTTTCTCTTCAGCTTGTTCCTCTTTTGCATGTACTTCACGTTCGAATTGTGCACGTAATGCTTGCATATTAACTTCTAAACGTAATTTTGCATCTTCAGTTAATTGTAATTCATCTTCTAATTCTTCATTTTGTGCTTTCAATTCAGCTAATTGACTTTCTAATGAACGTTTAGCTTTCTCTAATTCATGTACATTCTTATCAGCTGTACCTTGATTATTAACTAATTCATCTAATTCAGATTGTAATTGACGACGTACACGTTCTAATTCTTCAACTTTATTATTTGCTTCATCTAATTCACGACTTAATGATAATAATTTTGTTTCTTTTTCGCGTGCTTCACGTTCAGCTGTATCTTTTTCAATCATTAATTGTTCACTAACTTGTTTCTCTTCAGCTAAAATCTTATCGAAATTCTTTTGTTTCTTTTCTAATTCGGAAACTTTTTGTTTTTGTGTCTCCAAATCAATATTTGTATCTTCTAATTCAGCAGCAATTTTCTTTTTACTACGTTCCAATTTATCATTTGTTGTAATTAATTCATCAACTTGTTGTTGTAAACTTTCTAAATCTTTTGCTAATTTCTTTTTACTTTCTTCTAAAATTGCTGCTTGTTCAGCTTCATCTTCAGCTTTCTTTTTAGCTTCAATTAATTGTTGATTTAATGTAGCAATTTGTTTTTCTAAATTCTTTTTAGCCTCCTCTTCTTCTTCAATTTGTTCTTGTAAATTCTCTTTATCCGATTCTAATTGACGTAATTTCGAACTTAATGCTAATTTCTGTCTTGTTTCCTCTTCTAATGCCAATTGGGCTTCATTAAATTGTGATTCTAGATTTGTTTGACTTTTCATAGCTGCTGATGCTTTCAATTCAGCTTGTTCTAATTGTTGGGCAATATTTTCAATTTCTTGTTGTAATTTAATTGTTTTCTCTTGTAATTCATTACGTGAACGTTCAATTTCAGTTAATTTACCTTGTAATTCAACTAACTGATTTTCAGCTTGTTTACGACGACGTTCACCATCTTGCCGACTAGCACCAACATTACGTAATTCAGTTGCCAAATCAGCATTCTCAGCTTCTAATGATTGTTTGGCTTTTTCTAATGCAATTTTCGATTTTTTCAAATTCTCCAATTGTTCATTTAATATTGCCAATTCTTGTGTATGTTTATGCCTCATATCAGCCAATGTTATTTCATGACTTTGTGTCTCTTCTTCAATTGTTTTCTTTAATGTTGCTAATTCTTGTTCACGTTTCGAACGTAATTCTTGCTGGGCAGCTGTTGTATCTAATGAATCTAATAATTCATTCTTTAATGCTTCCAATTCTTCATTTAAATCACGTTTTAATTTTTCAGCTTTACTACGTGCTATCTTCTCAGCTTCTAAATCTTCTTGTAATTCAGATAATTGACTTTCTAATTCACGTAAAGCTTTCTGTGCTTGTGCTTTTAATGCACCTTCTTCATCAACACGCACCATTGCCTGTGCTAATTCCTCTTCACGTTTACCTAATTGTAATTGTAATTCTTCTAATTGGGTTTTCTTTTCAGATAATTGTTCTTTTAAATCGTTCACTTCAGTTTCAACTTTACGTTTTGAACGATCCGATTCTTGACGTTGTTGATGGTCTTTTAATAGACGTTCTTCTAATTCAGCAATTGTTGCTTCATGTTTTGCTTTTAATTTTGCTAAATGTTTTGCTTTCTCTTCTTCTTCAGCTAATGTTTGAC
>JAZBGW010001464.1:0-15403 GCA_037464815.1 Mylabris variabilis
GATTTGGAAAGTTAGACTTTCCGGACGGAGGCACAAAAAGTATCTTTTTTAATCCTGGAATGAATTTATTATACCGTAAAGGCCTCTATAATAGGAACATAGGGAAAACATCGGTTCCGCCCATCTATGCTACTTACATATTAGTTAGAAAGAGATAGTGGGAAGGTGTGTGGTGTGAAAATTGGAAACGATAGCGGCAATTACCACCCACCCTTAGTCCTCTGACCAAACAAAACAATTTCGTTTGTACGACAGAAATTGCCTACATCGGCTTTCAAATTTTGTAGTTGAGAACATAACGGAAACCAGATGTTGAGGATTTTTATTCGATTAATTCGTAATTATAAGGCTACTTTGAGCAAGTTTTTAATAACATTTTTCTTACGAAACAGATCTAACGTTTTTTTATGAAATCAACTAAGACAAATACGGAATAAATTAAATTCAATTGATATATTAAAAAACAAACGGGTGTGTGCTTATGACCACACGATAGAAGTGAAAACTTCTAATTTTATAATTCTAAGATACCTATTTTGGAATTACACTTATGTTATATAGTGGATTATTTATTACTATTATATTCTAAGAATGAAACAATCAATTTCTGATAGCTATGTTGGAAATACTTTAAATTCAATTTTACTCAAAAGATTAAAAGATATCTATAAAAAACTACGTCAAGCGTTGCTCCTTACTTTGTCGAGCTCTCATTAGGATCATTTGACATACTCAAGTCAAACGTTGATGTCAAAAAATCAGCCAAAGGTTTCAATTTGTCTTTCGAAAGATCTATATTTAAATCTCCACTCAGAAGCATCGGTAATTTGAGAAGATTTCGATTGAAAAATGCAGCTCCAGCTTCAGTGTGAGCAAGTACATTCTCGTGAATGAATTCGGTAAATTTTCTTCACGGTTTGATTTGGTGAAATCTAAATAGCAACAATCACAATTACTTGTCCATTTTCTGCTTTGCATCTAGCTGTACAAATATCTCCGACAGATGAGTGATTAAAACCATATGATTCTGTATTACTTAGTGCTAAATTAATTTTTGAAGCTAACAGAAGTTCTCGTATGGCGTATAGAAAGTGGATGATGATGATTGCAGCCGAGTATACCCGGTTCAGTGTGTCAGCACCCCGAGCGCGCTTATTGCCGACTAGACCCGGTTCAGCGTTTCACCCGAGCGTGACGGTCCCGTTAGATTTACTTTCCAACCCAAGGAAGTTTCATTTCAAAAAGATTTTATGAAAAATTTTGACATATTTCATGTAATGAGACATGATATTGTAATTGTAAATTAACGTAACAGTAATCTTTTTAATTGTATTAATAGGTTAGGCAGGTGAAGAAATATTTGAATTTGACCAGTTGTTACTAATTAATAAGTGTAATGAGCAACATAATGTTCATACAAATAGATTAGATATTTTTTCAAACACTTTGATTTTCAAATCTCTTTTGAATATTCAAATGGGTGGAAAATTAAAGTGAACTGTTTAGAATACGTTTTTAAAAAGGGACAATAAATAAATAATCATTTATTAATTACAAAAACAAAATAAATAAATTATTGAATTTTACAAACTAAAAAAATGACAAAAGTAATAATGATATACACATGTTCATATGTCGTTAATTTCGAAACAGCACAAAAAAATTTGGAACTAAAACACTGTAATTTATGTCATCGTCGATGGTTTGATTTACAAATTGAAAATGATGGTCTTTGTGCTCTTTGTCACAAATTTCAATTTAACAATGAATCAAATATATTTTCAATGAAGATCAAAATACATTATATGATAATGTTTATGAATCTGGAGTCCCAACAGAAACATTTCAATGTAATCGTAAAGCAGTGAATAGTGTACTGGACATTAAGGAAGAAAATGATGGATCTTGTGTTTTACCTTGGCCTAGATTACATTCTACATTTAGATTACATTTTACCAATTAATGAATTTACTTGTGATGGATATATTTGCAGAGCGTTCCCAACTTTATTTCCTACTGGTAAAGGTGACTTGAGAGATACACGAACTTGTAAAGTATCTAATAGTGAATATTTTAAATTTCTCATGATGTATGAAGACGGTAGGGTTGCAAAACATCCAAGATTTCGATTTTTTGCATTTAAATGGGAGTATTTGTGTAAAAAAAAATCAATTTTACATAATGTTGAAACAATTAAACAGCTTCGAGAATTATTGCAACAAGAACCATTATTGTATAAATCAATTTTATCATATAATGCTAATTTGAGATCATCTAGCTCATACTGGTATGCAAGATCTAGCGAGTTAGTAGATGTGGTTGAAGAATTAGGAAGTCCAACAATATTTATGACATTAACTGCAGCTGACTTATATTAGCCAGAGCTGTATCGTATATTAGATCCTGATTATAATTATCACAATATCAGTCGAAACAGTGAATTTATTCGTTAATCTAAATTATTACATTCAAATCCTATGTTGAAAAATTATTTAAAATCAAGGATATTTGCTTCCGCATCGAATTTCAGCAACGAGGCTGTCCTCATCTGAATGGTATTTTCTGGTTAGAAAATGCTCTCTTAAGAATCTCAAGCCAGATGATATTACAAGAATTCAAGAAATCATAAATTACTTTGATCAATTAATATCAACATGGTATCCAGATCCTTCTCAAACTTATGATGTACATCCATCAAAAAAGCATTTCTCTGATGTATCTAGGGATTGCAATCCGGTACGATTTCCAATCCGGCCGGAACTGGCCGTATCAGCGACCGAATCCGGCCGGATTGGAATATGTCAATAATTTCATCTAATTCACATGTATTTTTCATTATGACCTCAGTAAATTCCACTTTACCTAAGGAATTATATTGTTCCAAATCGATGAATGAAACTTCTATTTTAGTTCTGAAAATCAAGTTTTTATTTATTCATAAGGTAGATAGATAACCAAGTCATCTATCAATTAAATATCATAACAAGTTTAGTTTACTTAAGCGCTAAGTCTTATTATGAAATTAAACAACAATGGACAACAATTATCAGTCTTAATAGTTGCCAATTGTCGCAGCCAATAACGTGTACATATTCAAGTATCCTAAATTTACAAGTCTTTTATAATCTTTAGTTATTATCATTTAATAATTTAAACTTTGGCAGTTATAATCAACAAAACATAATAAAATAAAATATACATTCTTATAAATTCTCAAGTCAACATAAATTCTTAAAAAAAAAATACTTATTGCTTATTCATCGCAAATTAAGAAAAATAATCAATTTTCATTTTGAAAGTACGATCTGAGGAAACAAATAGTATAAATTGTATCATCCTCCAGCCTACTTCTTATGGAGTTACCAGTGGCCGAAAAAACCCTCTCAGCTTCAACACTAGTTGGTTTCACTGTCATAAAGTAGTCATACATAACAGACAAGTTTTCTCCTCGGACGCCATCTGTTTCATATGAACTCATTTCTTTCTTCAGATTTTTTTCATAATATGTTTGTTTTCTAAATTCATTTTTTTGGAATACTCTTCTTTTTCTTGCAGAATTTGCTTTTCTAATTCTTCCTTCAGTGTTAAATTTTTTCGAGTGGAAGCGAGTCTTCTTCTTCTGATGCAGGTTCTATATTTTCGTTGTTATCTTTAATGACTTGGCTTAATATTTTTTTCATTTCCTGTCGCATGAGATTTTTTTTGGCATAGGAAACGTATTGTCAGCTTGCCTTATGTATTGATCATATTTTTTGGGTTATTTAAAAATAATAGCATTCCTGTTATCATTGTTTTTCGACGTTCTTGTACCCTTACACGCAATGCTTCAGCTAATTCAAAGCTTAAGATGGTATTTTGTTTCTCCAGTTTTTCGAAAATAAATTTTAATGCTGTTTCGGTTGTAAGAAGGGTAGCATCTCTTCTACATATTGTCTCCACAGCCAGTTTAAATGGTTGCAAATTGTTTATTAAATCTTTCATTGTTGTCCACTCTTCATAAGTAACTTTTATATCACATCGTATATCAATCAAACTTTTATCTATGCAGCTTTTCAGATCATAAGATCTTTCTATCATATCAAGTAGGCTGTTCCATCGTGTACGACAATCTAATATTAGACTCAATTCATTGCCTTTTTCCTCTTTGACATATATTTGAAGGTATAGATCATTTTTAGTAGGCGATTTTTTGAATAATTTTACTACTCTCCGTACTTTTTGAAGATGATTGTATTCAGGGATTACTTCAATGCATGGGAGAGCTACATGATGTGGATCCCTTATTACTGTCATGTCACTTGTTCCTTCATTTATCTCGTCCGTGTCTTCGTCTTCGTATAAAACTTCGACAACAGCCAGTTGTATACCGTGTGCAAATAAAAGTTGTTGGTAGCACGATACAAGTTTACCAACTTTGATCATCACGCTTGCACCGTCTGTTGTTATACTGATTACATCGGTGTCCATGTTAATAGCAAAGGTCGTCAAGCGGTCTTTTACCAAACTGATAGCGTGCTCCGGAGTACAGGAGCCACGTATTCTGATTAGGCCCAGATTAAAGTGTTTTTATTTGTGATGAACATTCAAACTAAATATCTGTGATTCTTTTGAGACGTACATTCATCGAAAGTTAAAGCAAACGTTTGACCTTGTGGCTTCAGATGCTCAAATTTAATTATCATATCAGCTTTTACGGTATTGGCAAACTTTGTAACTATAGAGCTTATAGTGTTAGGTGAACTTGGAAGTGGATAGCCGCATTTTGAAAATAAATATCTCATATCTAAAGATGTACAGGATGAATTCAAGGTGTAACCATCTTTGCAAATCATTCTGGAAACCAGTTTCCATATTCCTGTTATTTTTAAAGTAACTATCAATAGTTTTTCTTTTCTTTGGTCGTTCATCCTCGCAAATAATTTTAGTTGTCTCTGTATCATTTTCTTCTTGCTTTGATGTAGATGGTTTAATATTAGTAACTATATCGGAATAATATCGTTTTGATTGGCTTTTCTCAGAAATTATTTTCACGCAGTGCTTTGTTTCTAAAAGCACCTTCAAACCTTTGCAAGAATCTTCACTTATTTGTAGTGTACTAGAACACAATAAGCATTTTACGCTATTTTTGTCCTCCGATTTAGAAAAATAATGCCATAATGTGTTTTCGTCGTTTTCATCACTTTTATGCTGATACTGCTGATTTTGACGAGGTTTCGAAAGCGACATATTGAATACTGTATAGTAAAGTAATAAGTATACCTGTAAAATAAAGGAAAAACAAGTAAGCCAATTTTGTGGGCATTTCCGTTACAACTAATGTTGCAATAGCAGCAACAACGCACTTGTGAGGAACACTAGTAATTCCACATAACAGCCGATTTGTAAATAAAATACATTGTTTACTAAGGTACTTACGGATTATGTTCCACGACACCACAACTCTACACACATGTTCTCAAACAGAGTCAACTGTCAACTCACTAAATAGACGAGCGGCCGGGAGGGGCGGGTGTGCATGAGTGGCTAGTGAGGCGCGTAAGAACTGCAACGTCGCGCGCGTCACTTGCTGCTTTCAGTAAATGCGTGCTCTCGCTGGCTCTTTTTTACCGGATCCGTCTATCGTCTATCTAAGCCCAAATAATGAAACTCGGAAAATTGTATATGAACATTATTTTAAGGACAGTCATGTCCTTAGTTATAAATTGGATCAAATATTACAAGATTCAAAAGATGAAGACGATTATGAAGAAATAAAAAAAATTGAAACAGAACAATAACATGATTGGATGGAATTAGCTGCTGGTTCAAAAAATATAGAACAAGAAATTGATTTAGGTAGAAAAGAAATTAATATTCGATTCGAATGGAATTCTATTTCAATTGTACAAAAATTGAATTTATTAGAAAATTTTATTGAAAATGAAAAAATTGCAGCAAATCGAAGAAACCCTATTAGTAATCAAAATTACTTGTCAAATTTTGTTTTTTCCAATCAACAGAAAGAAGTGATTGATACATTTGAAAAACAACTTAGTTACTTATTAGGTTATGAGAAAGAACAACCTATTAAAAGAACTGTAGTACAAGACAAAGCTGGTTCTGGGAAGAGTACATTAATCAATTATTTGACTTTACGATTGAATGAAACATTGGGACTCTCATCTTATCAATTGCCTGCACCAACTGGCGTTGCTGCTGCAAATATTAACGGTTCAACAATTCATTCTGAGCTTTTCTTAGGAGTAAATAAAACATTCAAAGATCTTAGGTCATTTTCACTTGCTCAGTTTCAAGAAGAAATGTATGGGTGTAAATTCATACTTATTGATGAAATAAGTATGGTTGGATGTAGTCTTTTAAGGAAAATTTGTCTACGATTACGTAAAGCTTTTCCGTCAAGTCAAGATGAACCGTGAATTATTTGTATACTTCTTTGAAGATATCAATCAGTAGCCACCTGTAAAGGATAGGCCATTTTATAGTGATAAAATTGAAGGAAATGAATTTCTGTTAGAAGGGCAATTATTATTTACATCAAGTATTTAAAACTACTTCTTTTTATTGTCATTATTCCGACAAGATGAATCTCAACAAGTTTTTCGAGATATGCTCGATAGAATTAGTAATGGTGAATGTACAATTAAAGATTATGAAAAATTAATGATACGAAGTATGGAAGTATACAGACATCATCAACAAATGAGCGTATCTTTTTCAACGATGCCATTAGACTGTTCGCTACAAATAAAGATGTGAAACAGTTCAATAATAATAAGTTGAAAGAATTACGTCAACCACCTGCGTATATTCCACCTCATCACAATTGTTCTAAGACAAAATTAGTAAGTGCAGAACTACTGGGAGGCCTTAAACCATTTATCATTTTATCGATAGGATCAAAAGTAATGTTGAATTCAAATTTACGGGTTGAAACTGGGTTAGTTAATGGAGCTTTAGGTTATGTCGAAGATATAATTTATGAAGAAGATTATAGTCCTCCTGATCAAATGCCACGAGTGATAATGGTTCGATTTGAAAAATTTTCTCATTCAACTTATAACAATGGCGGTTGGGTTCCAATGTCACCCATAACAAAATTGTGCAAAAGTAGAGCTATTAATTGTTCCAGAAAACAATTTCCATTGCAATTAGCTTTCGCGATTACAATCCATAAGTCACAAGGCTTAAGCGCCCTACACACACGCAGTTTTGCTCGAAGGTCGGCCTGCGAGCCTCGGTTTGCGCAGGTCAATGTGAGTGTGTGTTGGCAAAAACTGAAGGAACGTTCAGTTCCTGGCGCGGCTCGCGAGATATCCGAAAATTCTGATATTTCGTGCAAACGCACAGGTCAGTCTCAATGTGTGTTGTCATTTCATGCCAACGCTCCATGCTCTTATAGAAAACATACATGGTAGTTTTGAGGTTATATTCGTGGTTTTGTTTAATGTGTTATTGTTTAGTGAGTTTTCATAAAACATAAGTATAATACAAACATAAAATCGAACATGAAAAAGAACAACCTCCTACCAGAAAAACGGAAAGGATAATTTTGACAGAGTCTATTGAGTTATACCAAAGCAATCCTTGTATGTGGAAGGTGAAATCAAAAGAGTATTCAGATAAATTTAAAAAGGATGAGGTTTACAAGGTTTTAGTACATCATATGAAACAGTTAAATCTAGATACTAGGAAGGACGATGTTGTAAAAAAAAAAAATTCCCTAAGAAGCTGTTTTCGGAAGGAATATAAGAAAGTATTGTCTTCGACACATTCTGGAAAAGGACTCGATGAGATTTATAAGCCTAATCTTTGGTATTATCCATTGCTTCTATTTTTAAAGGATTCAGAAACACCGAGACCCAGTGTGGGAAATGACAGAGCAAATTATTTGGAAGAGGTAAGATCACAAATAATATTATGAAATATTTTAGATAAAATGTTGGCTTTTTCTTTTTTAGAATGGAGATGATAACAATAGTGATCTTGACAAAATAGTCATGATGAAATAAATGTGTTTCTACACAAAAAAGGCGAAAATTAAAAAGCAACATCTACAGGGAACAGGATAAAAGTGACCAAATTCTTTCTCTAGTAGGACAAGAACTACAGTCTTCACGGGACGAGGATGAATATGACATAATTGGAAACCATGTTGCAGAAAAACTGCAAAAGATTGAGCCCACCATAAAAATTCATGCTGAAAGACTTATTAATCAAGTCCTTTTCGAAGCTCAATTCGGTACACTAACAAGAGAATCATATGTAAATAATGTAAAGATGTAGACAGCACCCCCCCCCACTCTCAGTGGGGGGGGGGTTGCTTTTAGTTTATAATAAAAAAACTAAACTAATATGAGTATATATTTATTAGGGAGTAACATTATTTGTAACTATACGATTTTGTTGCCATGTTAGTTGTCCTTCATTGTTAAAGTAAGAAGAAAACCTTTCTCGGATTGTTTTTGCTTCTTCAGATGAATTTCGGTTAAGACCACGCTGTAGATTGCCAAATGCATTCATTCTCTCTGTTATATTTTGTATCGCAGCATCATGACTATTAACATTTCGGCATACATCTTGATCGATTAGCTTTTTTCGCGAAAAATTATGAACAGAACATCATGCAAGAACAGCTAGTTCAATGTTTTGTAATTGTAGGTTGATTTCTGTGTAAAAAATACGAAAACGGCTTGCCAAAAGCGTTTTCGACAACATTTCGTGTCCTAGATAATAGGTAGTTAAATACTTTTCTTTGATTATTTAAAATATTGACATTGAAAGGCTTCATAAAATTAGGTAAAAGAGCAAAGGCTTCATCACCAATGAATACAAATGGTAGTTCTTCAGCGGTAGGCCTTTATGGGTAAAGGTATTTTCAGGGTATTATCTTTTAATTTTGCATAAAACGCGGTATTTTCAATGACTCCACCATCTGACACGCGTCCATTCGTCCCAATGTCAACAAATATAAATTCATAGTTGGCATTAACAATTGCCATTAACACCATACTAAAGTATCCTTTATAGTTATAAAAAAAGTTGCTTTTTGGTGGGCAAGCTATGCTTGCCATCAACTGCTCCTAGACAACAGGGAAAATTCCATTTGGTAAAAAACTCATTGACAATTGTCCACCACTGCCTTTCAGACGTGGGAAACTGTGAATTATAGTCATTGGTATTGAATATATTGACGCATGTTTTAAACAAATACTTACTGTTACGTATTGCTGATGTAGAACTTTACAAATAGCTTTACATGTTTCCGGTTCCAGTCTTAATTCTTCCATTAAATTGATGTGTGAATAATTTGATCGTTTATTTAGCCAGGATTTTACCCACTTGGATCGAATAGTTTTTTGGTTTTGGGCTTCACGTCTCCTTTGTTTTTTCTTCGCACAAATAATGCTCACAACAGCCATCAGAACCAAATCGTTATTAATTCCCGTCATCATTCTAAAACATTCTGAACTGATGAACTGATCAAATTTGTAGATTTACCTGAATAATGTGTAGTCATTTCGCATTTGCTCGAAGGCTAACCTGCGCAGGTCGACCTTCGAGCAAAACTGCGTGTGTGTAGGGCGCTTTAACATTAGAGAAAGTTGTTGTAGATATAGGAAAGAAGGAAACATCTATGTAGCGCTTTCAAGAGTAAAAACATTTGAAGGATTAGCCTTATATAAACGATTTCCCCATGAGAGATTAAGTAGCATTAAAAACTCATATAAATGTAAGAAACAGGAAGTAATCCGTATGAAGAATTTTGTTTGTATAAAATAAAAAATAAATGAAAGTAATTTGACGTATGAATTATTTACTAATAATCTATACATTAAAAGATATTTTTTTAAACTATATTTTACAAATTATGACAACGTAGAAAGCACCGCTTTCTGCTAGTAATATTATAAGTGTAGACACTCAGAAAGAGAGTCCACTTGTCAAGGTTTACCAAACGAAAACAGGATTAATCAAGCAGGAATACCAATGATCTTTATTTCTTTTCAAAATATTCAAAGTTGATTAGCACCTCGTCAACCACATAACACAAGCTCTCGTTATTCCCCCACTCGAGACTCTCACAACTTTTCATGTACCTAACTCAAAAACTCAATCTATTCTACTTATTTATTTATATTTCGTAGCAACCGTAGTTTACTAGGATTACGCTTGCGAACGCAGGCACTGCCAACATTAAAAAAAACGAGACTAACTTGCAGTGGTTGACTACATAAGTGACAATTTTATAATAATAAATACTTCCATTTAATTAAATAACAAGAGTACAACAGAAATAACACTTGTTATTTACCTGAAGATTACCTACATTTTGAACAATGCGGTAGTTTTATTACATTTCTAAGAAAAGATTCACTAAGTAACTGTACAATAAGGCATTTACAGGATAATATAACTGAAAATTGGCAATTTGTAAATCTAACTTATAATTTCCAAGTTTGAAATACCTATTGAATAATAATAATAATAAATCCCTGTCATCTAATATCAGCTTGTACTTACGTACCGCCCTACTGTAACGGAGAATTACTACATTTTTAATCTTTTAATTACACTGAAGTGTAATAAAAATTATTCTCAAAAGGTAACTATTTCTGGAAAATATTAACAGCCCTAAAACATGCTGTACTACTGAAATTAACCAGTCAAAATTGAGTTTTCTTCCCTGTAAGATCATTTCTCCAATCTTGGTGTGGCATCGTTGTTTTCTAGTTGCGTTTTTTCGTCCAATTGTAATTGAATATTTTATAATTAACTAGAATTGTTGAATCAATTAGCTTTCGTTCGGTAAGTTATAAGCTCATATCTAATTATTGATTGCATAGAGTAAAGTCGCCTAATGTTAATTACCGTGTTATTGGCCAAGTTATAGGCGCCATATACCAACAACCTGGCGCATCAAGTTTGCCTCTTAAAACGTTTCTATACAGAGCCCGTCTCGATATCGCTAACGTCATTTGTTTGTTGATATTGCATCAAATGTGATTTTGGTAAGTGTCGACATTGTTTCAGATGTAAACAAATAGTGTTATATCTCCTGTCTTTGGCGTATTAAAGTTAAGCTATATTGTTGGGTTAAAGTAGATAGTCAGTAGATTGAAAATTTGCCCATTATCTAACGCAAAAAAACTATTTTATGTTAAATATGTTTATATGAAAATAATAGGTTAAAGTGCCCTATTGTGGAATAGGAGAGGGAGTCTGAATGTAAAATACTCCACATTACAGATTCATTTCGATTTCTTTTCTAGTAAGAATTTTTTTTATTTATTTCAGAAAAAATGCCTTTAAAAAGCGCCAAGGAGCATAAGTGGAAAGAAGAAGATATGAAGCATGCTGTAGAAGCAGTGCGAACCCATAAAATGGGTTATTTAAAGGCTGCCAGATTATATAAAGTACTTCGCGATACATTATTTAGATAATGCAAAAGCAACAAAAAAATTGAAGATATCCAGAAAAAAACGTTAAAAAGAAACCCTATTTTACCCCCAGATTTAGAAACTAAACTCGTAGACTACATTCTTAAGATGAAAAAAGCAGCTTTTTTGTTTAAGGAGGTGGGACCTACGCTCGCTTGCGTTTCAGTTGGCAAGACGAAATAATATTATGAATACATTTCCATTACTACAGGAAACTGCAGGAAAAAAATGGCTAAAGGGATTTTTAAAACGACATGACAATCAAATTAGCGTAAGAAAGCCAACAGGTACATCAGTTGTGAGAGCAGCAGGATTCAATAGACAAAGTGTTAATGAGTTTTTTGACCTGTTTGAAAGAGTCATGGACGACAAAAAAAATTCTCCTAAGCAGATTTTCAACGTCGATGAGAGTGGCATAAGCATCGTCTAATCTAAATGTCCCCAAATTTTGGCGCTTAAATGGCAAACGTCAAATAGGGGCCCTTACTTCTGCAGAAGAAGGTTCTCTCATAACCGTTTCCATGTGTATGAGTGCAGATGGAATATTTGTGCCACCTTTGATTATATTCCCTCGTAAAAATTGCTATGAACAATTAAAGAAGGGTGCTCCACCTGGAAAATTATTTAAATTTCATCCATCAGGGTGGATCCAAATGGATCTATTTACTGCTTGGTTGTAACACTTTATCGAATATGTGCGCCCATCTGAAGCCAACCCTGTCCTTTCAATTTTAGATGGACACAACACACATACACGAAACTTAGACGTCATACAAAAGGCGAAGGAGAATTTTGTAGCAATCCTTTCCTTACCACCACATACGTCGCATAAAATGCAACCACTTGACCAAACAATCATGGGAGCGTTGAAAACATTTTATAACAAGGAAATAAGGATCTTTGTAAGAAATAATCAACGTCCAGTTTCTCATTTTGATGTGTGTGAACTCTTTAGGCGAGCCTATTTTAAAGTTCAATCGGCACAACGAGCCATTAAAGGATTCGCCACCACAGGGATTTATCCTACCAGGAGAAACATTTTTAACGAAGAGGATTTTCTAGCCGTTGAACAACAAGAAGAAGTTACTCCAACAGCACTTAATCCCACCCCACAGACAACTGCTTTAGAAGAACGAAATGAAAACGTAAATGAGCTGTGATTATTAGCAGTTTCTTCAGAAGATATTACACCAATACCCAATACAGGGTGTTTTTTCCAAGTATGGGTGGTGGCCATTACTCCCTTATTTATATTGAAATTGGAGTAATTGTTATAAGAACTTGAAGGGGAACACCTAGACAGTCTATTGCAGGTAAAAGCGCTTTTTCACGATTTTTGGAAACGGGGGAAATCAAAGTCAACTTTTCCAAATTATGTAATATTGAATTAAAAAATACTACTTTCCACAATTCTAGATGAACTAAATACAAAAATAACATTTTCCTTTTAAAAAATTAATTTCCTTTCACGAAAAAAAAATTTTAAAGTTTTCGAATGTTGAGAAAGGTCATTGCCACGAGAAGATTCCGATCGGGGAAGCCCTGTAATAAATTTTACAACAAGCAAATGTACAAGGAATTACCATCCATTGTCGCCAATACGGTACATTGAACGAACAGCTGTGTGTTTACCTTTTCCTTTTCAAATTTGTGTTATTATTGGGACGAACATTGACCATTGAAGAATTGGAAAGTAAAACTTGTTACCAGTGTAATTGAAAATACAGGATAAGTAACAAACCTTTTTGTGTTTATTAATGTATTTTGTCAAACTGTTAATTACTGAAAATATGAAAATGAAATTGAATAATAAGATACGACTTTGATAACAATAATAATAACAATTACTATAAGCCTTTTTCAGCTCATAACTCTCCTGCTGTTATCGATTGCTTGAACAGTCACTTCGGTGACAGCTAATAATTAGTACGAGGGGGGGGGGGGATTTTTTTACTTGGCCAGCTAGATCGCCAGATCTGGCTCCTTGCGATTTTTTTTGTGGGGTTACCTGAAATCCAAGATTTATCGCTTCCGAGAGAATAGAGCTACGAATCTAGACGGATTAAAACAAGCAATTTTTAATTCGATAAGTTCAAATAGCGAACAAATGTTAACTAACACTCGAAATGAGTTTTACAATAGATAGGGGTTTCAAGACGACGATTTGTACCTTAAGTGTATGATGTAGTGTAGTGTTTCAGTTTGTAGACACAATCAATTAAAATATTGCTTCAAGGAAAAACAAGACTGTACTCTTACGAAGAATCTGCAGACCTGTTCTCCCATGAACAAATATTTTAATTGATTGTGTCCACAAATTGAAACTCTACGCTACACGATATCTTTAAATTGGTTAATTTCAATATTAATCAATTAAATTTAATACAATTTGATTATGATTGTAAAATTACTACACAACAGCTTTGTAATTTGCCAATTTTCAGTTATATTACCCTGTAAATGCCTTATTGTACAGTTACTTAGTGAATCTTTTCTTAGAAATGTAATAAAACTACCGTATTGTTCAAAACGTAGGCAGTCTTCAGGTAAATGACAAGTGTTATTTCTGTTGTACTCTTGTTATTTAATTAAATGGAAGTATTTGTTGAACACAATATTGATTATGATCAAAATTAATACATTCATAATTTATTCTATTTAAGGAGATCATTTATTATTACAAAATTGCGACTTACAATATTATTATTGCTTGTAGTAGATGAATATGTGTATATCATTATTACTTTTGTCATTTTTTCAATTTGTAAAATTCATTAATTTACATATTTCACTTTTGTAATTAATAAATAATTATTCCATCGGTAAATTTAGCTGATTTATTGACCCTTTATAAAAACGTATTCTAAACAGTTCACTTTAATTTTCCACCCATTTGAATATTCAAAAGAAGAAACGAGATTTGAAAATCAAAATGTTTGAAAAAAATATCTAATCCAACTTAATGAAAATCATATTGCTCATTACACTTATTAATTGAGCTGGTTTTTTTGAAAGTGGTATAAGTCCACTTTTTAGACGTAAAATAAACAAAAACAGTTTTGCTGTACAATCCTATCGCACAAATCTTTCTTTTGAAAGTGGAATAAGTTCATTTATAATAATTGTAATTAAAACAACTTTCTTATTGCAATTATTATTGATTATTGCTACTTCAGTGCATGCTGCTCGTTAGCAGATGTTACTTATCTAGTGCTAGTGTATTAACAGCAACATTGTTAACAAAATAACGGTATTATTGCTCTGATGAAATGATAAGAAGTAATTAAAAGCTGGTTTTGTTTAGTTCTCCTTCGCAAGTCCTACTGTTTGGTTCTTATACTAATAGATTGAAGTGGGAGTATTATTTAAATATAACTGCTTTTAAAGCAGAAAAGTAAAGGTTTAAATAAATAATATTATTTGTTACAATGAGTTCATATACCTGTGAAGAATACGACAATCTGTCAATTTCGTCTGAAAGTGATCTTAATAGGTAAGAGTAATAATTTTTTTGCCGGGAATATTGAATTTTATTTGTCATAGAAATAAGACCCATGAATATTGGAAAAAGAAGACGAATTTATGAATCGGATGAGGAAAGCAATTTGAGCAGTATTAATTCAAGATTTCTACAAACTAAGAAGAGAATTAGAATTTTGGAATTAAGTGATTTAACGACTGACGAAGACGATGTTACTAATTCTCGATGACATTATGAAAATAATGATCAGAAGATTAGGAAAAGTAAGATTGTGCGAGAATCGTATTACAGAGAGTGATCGAATATCACTTTTCAATTTCTTTTGGAAAATGGGGGATTTTAACAAACAAAATACATTCTTGTGTGCATCCACCCAGCGTGTGCCAATAAAAAGAAGACGAGGCAGAAATTTTAAGGGATCAACCAGAAATTTTAGTTATAAATACTTTTTTCTATTTTGCGTCTATAATAGCGTTGTTAAGTT
>JAZBGW010001465.1:0-15399 GCA_037464815.1 Mylabris variabilis
CTCTTTAATGCAGAATTAAGTTAAGTCAGGTCAAGTCTTGTGGACATTTTTGCAATTTTAGAAACCACTTAGCGTCCTGCCGAAATCGCAACACGCTCTCGCATCTCTTTGATGCAGAGCGTGAAGTCAGGTCAGGTCAGGTCAGGTCTTGTTGACGTTTTTGGCTGGTAGAGATGTGTTCTGATTAGATTTATTTTTATGGTAATTAACATTAATGTTTCTACCATTAATGGAATAGACCTTTATTTTAAATACCTTGGCCCACAACAGGTTCTCTATACAACATTAACTGTATATTAATTAAATACAATTTATTTTTCAATAATATCAGACGGAAATTACTGAAAACTACAGTTTCCGGTATTAATTAATTTTAGATTAGAGTTAGAATTACATATTTTGGATAATATTTGAGAAATGCGTTGGAAACATCAATAACAACAACAATATAACAACATACTTCATGCTTGCATGACCGGAAAACATTATCAATGACTGTGCAGAAAAAATTAATTTTTACAATAATTGACAAAAAATTAATAATTTTCAAACACTTTGTTAGTATCCAAATTTACGATGGCTTTATTGCTTAGTACCACAAAAAAATTATGTATTTCGCCGTTTGATTTTCTTGAAGAAATCAAAAAAAAATTAATTAAAAATAATTTTGGGTTCGGGTTATTGTTAATATTAATTAGAATCAACACACGTTGTCTCTTTTAGATAGATGACCTTACTTGGAACAATGTATAAAACAGAATGTTAACGATTAAATCTTTCCAGTTCAACTAGACTTAAACACACTAAATTACAACAATTGATTATTAAAATAATCGTAATAATAATAATTGTGATAATGTTATATTTTTATTGTTAATAACCGGATTTTTTTCTAAAATTATTTATTTATTATTGATAAAAATGTTAACAGGGTGGAAATTCAACATATCAAAACGTACGTATTCGAGACTCTTCTTATCGTCATATCTTAATAATTGTCAATTAATTTCTAATTTTTAAACGACATTGTAATTAATCGACTTTTCTTATCGGCATATCTTAATTATTAACAATTGATTTCTAATTTGTAATCGAATTCAATAACTAATTTTTATAATTTTGGTCTTGTCCGCGTTTTTTCGGCCGTAATTTCCAACGATAGCGCAGCTAATTACCCGATACTTCTATAATTTTTAATTTTTTAATTTAATTACAATACCCATAAGTTAACAACAAGGTTGGCGTAGGCACCGCAACGATTTTAAATTTTCATCGAATATGCTAAAGTGATAACAAACTTCAATTGGCTATTACAAAGTTTAAAGCACCACTTGTTGTTGTTGTTGACACCATTAATTTGAAATTTTTCCTAAGTTTTTATCTTGAAGTATTATCAAGTCATTTAGCAAAAACTAGGCGACAACAGTATCAATAAATGGTGCCCAAACTTTTCCTTCTCTTATGTCATACTCTAATTTATGGGTATTTTGTAGGCATTATATCCAAAATCATGCTGAAGAATTTAAAACGAAAAGCTACAGTGCGTTTCTTCACTGCGCGCTTGCTCAATCGGGCGTGTGCGCATGCGTACAACAACCAAACACCGCATCATTGTAAATAATAAAATACCCACTTCGATGTAGTTATAAACGAGCCGCACCTGGATTTTATTAATTTATTAGTGGATAATTTGTATTCTCCCCGGCCGAATATTAATTCTTGTTTTCTAATTTAGACGATCAAAATAATAAATCATCGTTTTATTTTTTTATTGTTTCGTTTCCATCATTTATTTATAAAAGATTAACGTCAACTTGATCAATTTATTGTAATGTTTTTTTCTTTTATAGTGTTTTTAATTCCTCAACGGTATATCCTTGGAATTATGGGCTTCCTAGCTGTTGTTAATGCTTACACAATGCGCATTACACTATCTGTTGCTATAACCGAAATGGTTATTGAAAATACCGGTAAAGAATCGCACAATTTCGATCCGGAGGCGTGTGAAGGCTCCTTAACAAACACCACAAATACTGTCACTGTTAGTTTCTAAAAATATTGATAACAAGATGTGATAAGACGATCATAAATCACTTTTTTTTAGGATCTAGATAAGCTGTATCCATGGACTAGTTCTCAACAAGGTCTAATCTTAAGCTCCTTCTATTGGGGTTATGTTTTGACCCATATACCAGGTGGTATAATAGCAGAACGTTTCGGTGGTAAACTGTCTTTAGGTTTAGGTATATTGTGTACGTCTATCTTTACATTTATCACACCATTCGTTATCTATTTAACTGATGGTAAATGGTTCTGGGTGGTGTTGGTGCGTTTAATTGAAGGTCTAGGTGAAGGTACCACATTTCCGGCATTAAATGTATTGTTAGCCCAATGGGTACCGTTGAATGAACGCTCAAAATTAGGCACTTTGGTATTTGCTGGTAGTCAAATTGGTACTGTTGTTGGTAATTCCTTGAGTGGTATTTTGATATCAACAACAAAAGATTGGGCGTCTGTTTTTTATGTATTTGGTAGTTTTGGGATTTTATGGGTGTTTTTGTGGATGATACTCTGCTATAATGATCCAGATTCGCATCCGTTTATCAGTGAAAAAGAACGAACCTACCTTCAGGAAAAAATTGGTATTAATTTTCTTTATTGTTATCGATAAAAATTTGAAAATTTTGTATAGTTAATGTTAGTAAGAAGAGGAAGATTATACCATGGAAGGCGATTTTGACATCCGTACCGTTATGGGCGTTGGTAGCTGCACAGATCGGGCACGATTGGGGCTTCTTCACTATGGTTACGGATCTGCCCAAATACATGAAAGACATTTTGAAATATAACGTAAAAGAGAATGGTGTTCTATCATCAATACCGTACATTTTTATGTGGATTATATCACTAATCTCGGGATATTTTTGTGATTATCTCATACAACATAAATATCTCTCTGTAACGACATGTAGAAAACTTTTTACAACCACTGGTAATTCGTTTATTATGCCCAATTGACGCATCTGTTAAAGGAATTTGTTTTATTTGTAGCATCTTTAGGTCCTGCACTATTTATAATTGCTGCCTCTTATTCTGGTTGTAATCGTGATTTAGCTGTTGTATTCTTCACAATCGGTATGAGTTTTATGGGCACGTTCTATTGCGGTATGAAGGTGAATGCGTTAGATTTATCGCCGAATTTCGCTGGTACTTTAATGGCGATCGTTAATGGTATTGGCGGTCTGACTGGTATTATCGTACCGTATTTGGTTGGTGCCTTTACTGAGGATGTGAGTAGTTTTAATAATTTTTTCTAAACGTAGCCAACTCGTAAAATCACCATTGTCATTATCTCCAAATGGCCATAGATTTCCCCAAAATTCTTGAGCCCCTTACTCGAGTTTTTAAGCACTTTAGATTTGTAGCGATTTGGGAATTGACAGATCCACAACTATTGGCAATGCATATCGAGATGACGATGCCGACTCGTTCAGAATTGGTTTGGTATCGATTTAGACTGATTTTGAAACATTTTTCCAGCACACTTTGGCACAATGGCGGGCCGTATTTTGGATAGCTTTTGGTGTCTTTCTAATTACAAATGCCATATTTTTATTATTTTCAAGTGGTGATATTCAACCATGGAATTCTATTAGTCGTAGTGATGATGACGATAAAGATTATGATAATAAAAATAAAGATGTGGTTAATGAGTATTCAGTGAAATGCTAGAACACGTCAGTATTATATGTGTAATTCTTTATTTATTTATTTATTTGTGTTTTTTAGTTTCCAATAATTTTTATTTATTAAGAAAAAAACAGTAATAAACAGCATTATTCTTACGTATTTTATATGTAGTTATTTATTTGAATAAAACAATAAATTTTTTAGAAATATCAAAACAACTACGATTTAGAATACTTGACTTTTCCCGGCTTGATTCTTGGTGTTTTACAAATCAAGGTGTTCCGCTAATGTAAATTAAACTACAATTACATACAGCGCGTCCCATGAAGTTCAACGCATGGAGCCCAATAATCTACGTTTTGCAAAATAAGCTCCTAAATCCTCGATTTGTAATTAATTTTGCTGCTAAACTTTCAGTATGAAGCAGTTTATGCACTTACAGTACAATTTTTGATCTTAATTTGTACTTTTAGTCTGACGATTAGAACGTTTCTTCAGTTAATCATCAGTTCCTATGAAGCGTTCTTGCTGAAGTCTTCAAAGCTTATAATATAAATGCAGCAATTCGGTTTCTGGGTTAGGTTTGCGAGTTTTAGTGCAGATCTTGAAAAATTTTAGCCTAAAGTCGTCAAATTTTGAAAAATATGAGTGCTAAATTTTCAATATGACAAAGTACAGGATTTTCTTATTTTCCTTACTTGTAACTGAATTTGAAAAGAATTCGTCCTTTTGACAAATTTTGGAAACGCTTAGCAAGTCGTAACATAACTCGCTTTTTGGACTACGTTTTCAACTATATTTGAATCAATCTTCGTTTTAAATCATCAATTTTCAACGTATTTTGTTCTGAGTTCTGAGTCGTCTTAAAGAGAGTCTATCTGGATGCATTGAGCCGCTTTTTGGCTATAATTCTCGACTTTGAGCCTACATTTTAACTCCACTGGAATGATTTACTAGAGATGCTTTAGTTTAAAGAGCCGCAGGAATTGAACAGGAGACAGTTAAGAGAGATGATTGCGCCCTGAAGAAACATCTCCATAAAACTGGAATTGTATGCGGCTTTCAAGGGTCCCAATCTGTCAGTCCTAAAAAAATAAGAATTAGCCCTTCAAATGGTAGCCTGGATTCCATCAAAATTGTTATTACGTTTGATCACATGGGTACTAGAGGCCTTAAGGTTGAGCAGTATCGAAGTTAATTAAGATTCGCTAATGTTAGATGGCGCTATAAAGAATTTGATCCACGACGTCTTTTATATAAAGTTATCCATTTATACTGATTACTTTATTTTCTTAAGGTGCGCACCCTTAGAGATAAATACAGAATTTCTAAATTAAAACTTTAAAATGCGTTAATTTTTTTAAAAAAGGAAGTATTGTTGATGCAAAATAATCTCGTTTATATCTCAGTTTTCATCGCTGCTTCTATACCGTACACTTGTTTGTAAGCACATAACCCAGTTAACGAGAATACGTCTTTCAAACGGGATTTTTCAGTCATTCGTGACGTCGATCGACCAAAAAAAGTGACGTGATTCTGTCGAAATTATGACGATAATATCTTAAAATCAATTGACTTCATAGAAATTCATATTTTAGACGTTGCTAAATGACGTCTTTTTGTCACTTTTAACCAGGGCACCGAACTGGAACTGAACTAAAAACCGAAAACCGGAAAAGCCCGACATTTTGGTCGGAACGAAATCCGGAGCTGAACCGAAAACAAAAACCGTTTTTTTCGGTTCAAACATACCACCTAACACGATTTTTTTCTCTTTCTTTATTTTTATCTTCTCTTTCCCCGAAAATTAATCATCTGGAACTGAACAGAAAACCAAAAACCGAAAACAACCGTTATTTTTGCAGGAACCAAAACCGGAATCGAACCGATATTTTTTTCAATAGAACCGGAACAAAAAATAACGGTTAGGGGCCCTGCATTTAACGCCATTTTGCCGTTAAATGGCGTCGCTGCATGACGTCACCGCTACGTCCTATTGAACCCATTTTAAATATTTCATTCGGGATAAGGACTAGTGATACAGCAAAGTATTAATAAACAAATTTACTTAAAATAATACATAACATATACATAAATCATAAATAATAAAAATGTACACTTAGCACTTTAGGTGGAAGTGGTAGTGATTTCTTCCTGGGTAGATCGTCGTCTTCACTATGTTAACATGATTATCTACGCTTAATTGCGTTTTTTCGTCTTTTTTTTTAGGTGAACACTACATTTAAGTTCACCCAACCCAATTCAGGAGCTAAATAAAACTAACTCGGATGTGAAAAAAATTAAAGTCATTAAAATCATTTTTGGGATAAAAAAATATTGCAAAAAATTGTGTTTTTTTTTAAATTCGGTATAATTGAAGCTTAGACTTATACTAACCATAAACTCTCGCAATATTTTGAAAACTTTTGAATCTACAGGGTTTTTTTCTCCAATAGGGTTCAACTTTAAGTCGTGCCATTTTTGGAAACTTTCAGTTGATCTTCAACCGAAACTCTGGCCTAGATGTTGTCTTTTATCTACGATCCGACCGAAACAGAATTTGCAGCCGAAACTTCGGCTTCGGTCTCAGTTTCGGTCGAACTCACCCGAACGAAGCACGATAGTTCACGAACTCTACTGTGGTAGAAGTTTCGCCTGATTTTTGACCGAAACTGGCCGAAACCAAATCTTCGGTTTTTATCTAAAGATCACGTAAATATTTATGGAGCGTGCTGTATCAATAAATATAAAATACTTAATATTCTTGATAGATTGAACGTTTATAGGTGTATATTAATAAGAATTGCAAATTTTACAATAAAAGAATTTCAATTGACTATTGATAGGGATTGTAATAAAATTCAATTTGTTTTTTTTGCTCTAATAACACGTGTTATTGATGTATGAAAACGGGCAGTTTAACATACATACTTAAGATTTAATCTTTCATGATTTAGCAAAAAAATAAACATTCCTATCGATAATTGATCATTGTACCACATACTAAGTGAGATTATAACATGTTGTCAAGAAAACTAAATAGAAATTCATTTAAAAAAAACAATAAAATAATTTGGAGACAAAAAATAACAATTATCATCGATATTTGTCAATATTTGATCAATCAAGTTTAGTGTCAACAAGAACAACAGTTTTGTTGGTTTTTCTTTGATTCTCCACCCAACATTGTCCGGGGGGGTGTTGTTCGTACAATAGGGCGGAAATGAGATCGTTAGGTGTCATTTTTTGAATAATTGAATATCATTATATATAGAAGGCATTTCATACGTATTACATTTGGGATATCTTACCTGATAATGACCCCAAACATAACATTGTTTACGAATATATAAAGACGAGCCGTACAAATGGGGGACTTGTCAGTATAGTTGCAGCATATTCAACCATAAAGATCTGTGATTAGTCATTTTTTATTTATTTTATTTTTATTATTTAAAAAAAAAATAACAGTTAACTTGTGCTCCATTATTGTGCTGTTAGAAGTGGTTTTTTATTATTTTTTTATCGAGAAATTTGTCTAAAATGAAAATGGAAACGCAACCAAAACTCGCCAAATGTAAGTTGAAAATTTTCGAAAATTCCTTTAACACAAAAAAAAAATGAATATAGCGAGTGTCTATTAGTTCACTAACAAAAGATTTTATCGCGAATTGGAAAAATAACGAGAAAATTTTGCTCCAATTAAATCGTTTATAAAATACGAGGAACATTTCGATGGGACGTTCGATATGTATTTCTTGTTCGTTAACAGAAAATAAATGAAATTATTTATTGTTAATTAGAATTAATTATGGATTTTTCGATAAATCCCTGCTTATACATATTTGGCGAAGGCAACTGGAAACATCACACTTCAATCTCTCTCTAAAATAAAATTGTCAATCCACATACAGCCTTATGAAACTTTCATTAGTTAAAGAGAGATTCGAAAAATATTTCCGTGATTTATAAAGTAGTCCCTTGAGATCATTTTAGCAAAATTAGAACCTCGTAGCTCCTTTGGAAGTCGGTTGAAAATCGCTCGTTTCTGACGATGTTGCGATTTTCACCAGTCAACTACACACATAAAACGACCAAGACTGACTCGAGAATCGTCTCAAGAATATTTTTTTCATTTTCTTCCGTTGTATTTTAGAAAAAATACGAAACGTCTCCTTCCGTTCCAGACTAAAATAGAGAAAAACAAAAAAAAACAATGTTGGGGCTCATTTTTAGTCATTTTAAGTGCTCTGCTAGTTTTTCAAAATAGCGACATTCTCTAAAACGGTCGACTTTTGACCAACTGTCAAATGACCTACGAGGTTCTAACTTTGCTAAAATAATCTCCAGGGCCTACCCTACATAAATCCTTGAAATATTTCAAGAATCGGCTACATTTAAGACACCCGGTATGTTTCATATGTTTCAATTTTGAATTGCCAGGTGTGTTCATGCATAATTAATGGATAAATTTTACTTAAATTACATAATCATAGCACCAACATATGAATTAATAAAATCAAGGCTAATTTAATTGGTTTTTTTGTAAAATTTGAAGGTTAGCACTTCACACGTTTTTCGGTTAAATTTAAAACGATTTTATAAAAATATAACACATCTTCAAGGCGATTTTTCATGTGTAGACACCCGGTAGAGTTCCCACATTTGACTTATAATAAACTAATTAGAGTACTCTACAAAAAAAAAGGTGAATATTTATAAATTCTTTTACGATAATGAACCGGAAGCCATAGAGAAAGTTGTGGTACTTAACTAAAACACCTACATTTTATCCCACCCTGTTTTTATGGAAATAAATTCATTTAATTATCGAAACAATTAAAAATTTCTTTTGTTTAATTAGTTTTTCCATGTTGCTCAATAATATTTTATCTAACCGTTTATAATCTATTAGTTGCATATACGTATATGGCAAAGATAACTGGAAACATAATTCTTCCGTCCTTGTTGAAATTCATTGAAACATCATGAAATTGCCAATCTGAGTGTTTCTAATTCAACTGCCAGGCACGTATATTCATCAACTATACAAAAATGGCTAAATTACATAATCATGGTACTAACATATGAATTAATAAAATCAAGGCCAATTCTATTGGTTTTTGTGACATTTGCAGGTTTACAGCGATTTTAGAGGAATAATCATTAATACAATTCTTCATTTGACACCCCGTATAATTCACACACTTGACTTATAATAAACCCATTAAAGTACTCTGTAAAGAAAAAGATGAATACGTGTAAATTGTTTTATGATAATGAACCTGTGAGAAAGTTGTGATATTTAAACGTCTCACCTGCGGCATCGAATTTCTTGCAAACTAAACTAGCTTTCGCCAGTTATCCTCAGTTGTCTTGATTACAGAGCTAGTGGACCACTTAAAATAATGACTAACCCATGATTGGATTTTAATTAGCCGTTGAATCAAAAAAACTCGTCCCTTATCGGTTATTCTCATTTAAAATTTTAGAAAAAAATAGGCTAATTTGTATGCAGTTTTTGCGAAAAACGAAAACGAAAATTGAAAATCTAATCTAGCCAAGACGTAGAATTAACTTTCGTCTATCTATTCATGTAAATTTGAATTCATTTGATTAATTGTACAAAAAGATATGTACATTCAACCAACAAGAGTTTTTCAGCATAAATATGATTTTTCTGAATTTTCGAAAAAACTAGTCGATTTTTCAAAAAGTTATTCTGGCACAAACATGTAGAATCGCATTTAAAATCGAATGACTCATTTACCATTTTGATATCAATTAGAATTTTTGAGATACAGATATCGCACGTTCTTATAGTTTTCAATTAATTGGAGATAGGTTAGTTAGTTCAAGACATCCTGTAATTTCTCCGCCCCCTTCTTATTTAAATCAATTAAAATCAATTCATTATCGAAATAATTAAAATTTTCGTTTGTTTATCAAATTAATTTGTGTATTTTTCCTTATAATTAGCCCCAAAAAAAACATTATTATTTGTATAATTAACTGAGTGAGACGTGTCATTTTTAATAATCAATACATGCGACAGAAGTCATAAATATTGTAGATAGGAAAAATGTTTTTGAAATTTTGATAAAATTATATTATCTATAAGTGCCTTTTACCATTAAAATTCTAAACTTTTTTTTAAATAAAATACTCGAACGTATTCATAACAAGTCTCGATATAAATCTCGATCTGCAATTTAACAATTGAAATAAGATAGAGACTAACATTTTTTATTATTTCTAGATTTTATTATACCGCAACGATACATTTTGGGCTTCATGGGCTTTTTGGCGCTAGTCAATGCTTACACGATGCGCGTCTGCTTATCAATAGCCATTACAGAAATGGTAGCACCGTCTAATGCAACTGAATACTTTGATCCTGACGCTTGTCCCAATGAAAAATCAAATTACACCAATTCAGTTACGGTACTATCTTATTTTTTTTTTGTTAATTAATCTTTTGATAATTATCGAAATTTTGTTATTTTTACAGAATCCGAATCAATTGTACGATTGGGATGAGACAACGCAGGGTTTAATCTTAAGTTCCTTCTATTGGGGCTACATCATCACCCATTTACCAGGTGGTATTCTAGCAGAGAAATTCGGTGGTAAATACACCTTAGGCTTGGGTGTTTTATCAACAGCATTATTCACGTTGATAACACCGTTTGTTATTGAAATAACTGATGGGAATTGGGTTGTTTTGGTTATTTTACGTGTAATTGAAGGTTTAGGTGAAGGTACCACTTATCCAGCATTGAATGCGTTGTTGGCTAAATGGATACCGATACATGAACGTGCCAAAATTGGATCTTTAGTCTATGCTGGCAGTCAAGTTGGCACTATTTTCAGTAATGTTATTAGTGGTGCTTTAATCAAAGCAACATCAGATTGGGCGTCTGTGTTCTATTTGTTCGGTAGTATCGGTGTTTTATGGGTGATTTTATGGATGTTGTTGTGTTACTCAGATCCTGAGTCGCATCCGTTTATCAGTGTTGAAGAGAAACGATTCTTGGATAAAGAATTAGGTAAAAATCTACTTACCAGAGGTGGTTCGCTTATAAGCCATAACTTGCTTCATTTACTACCACATTTTTTCTCATGTCTTTTTTCCAATCTTCCCTTCTCTCTCTTGATGATGTTCTACGCATATGTCTGCGTGGGAGCAGCATCAGTTACGAGCCACCACTGTTCATACTTCTAATTGTTTTGGAAAAATAAACCTTAAATTTTTGCGTAGCGAGCGTTTCGAATGAGAAGCAAGACATCCCATGGAAGGCGATTTTCACATCAGTACCATTATGGGCGTTAGTCGCCGCCCAAATCGGACACGATTGGGGCTTCTTCACTATGGTTACAGATCTGCCCAAATATATGAAAGACGTTTTGAAATTTCGCGTCGAAGAGAATGGTGTTTGGACTTCGGTACCATATGTTATAATGTGGTTGGTGTCGATGATTACCGGCTGGTTGTGCGATTGGATCATCCAAAAGAACTACTGGTCGATGACATTTGCTCGGAAATTCTTCACAACTATCGGTAAGAGTTTTTAATCAACGATTAAAATTGTAAAAGAGGCGAATGATTGGGTGTTTTATAGCGTCAACTGGTCCGGCAATTTTTATTATTGCCGCCTCCTATTCGGGTTGTGATCGTATGCTGGCTGTTTCAATGTTCACCATCGGTATGGGTTTTATGGGTTCGTTCTATTGTGGTATGAAAGTCAATGCTTTGGATCTATCACCGAATTTCGCTGGTACTTTAATGGCGATCGTTAATGGTTTTGGAGCGATCACCGGTATGGTAGTACCGTATTTGGCTGGCGCTCTAACACAAGATGTAATCAATTTTTGTTTAATTTAATTTGATAGATTTATTAAATTTTTGTAAATTTTTAGCATACTCTAATCGAGTGGCGGGGCGTTTTTTGGATTACCGTTGGCGTATTCGGTGTAACAAACGTTATATTTTTAATTTTCGGTACTGCTGAAGAACAAGAATGGAACAATATTAAAAAGACTGATGATAAAAAACCAACAAAGACGAACTTAAATGTTTAATATTAGGTGCAAATTTTCCTTATTTTTTTTTATATAAGAATAATCATTGTGATATTAGAATTAAGTTCAAATATATTACAATAAAATTTTTATTTGACTCTATATTTCTTTTGATTTTTTTACACACAAAATTTTTAAATGTTTTTGAGTTTTAATTTTATTTTTTTGATGAAAGAAAAGAAGTTATAATTATGAGAATCCCATCCGACTTTCAATACGTCCCTGATTCACAAACACTGAGTTTCAGTGCGGCCGAAGTTTCGGCTGGTTTCCGGCCGAAACCGAAACTATAACCGAAATTAGACTTTTTGGCCGAAAGCGAAACCGAATCTTCGGTCCGTTACTGATTAATATCATTGGAGTCAATACTCAATATCAAATTGGAAAACCTTTCCAAATCTGAAAGAAATTTTCCTATTTACTTGTTAGTTTTCCGGAAAATTGAGAAAAACAAAAAAATACATTTTTAAAAATTTGAGCACAGTTTTGGAAATGAAGAACCGGACGATATCCTGTTTGAAAGCTTATACGAGAAGCATATGAGCGATAGAAGCGAAAGATCCAATTTTTTAAAATTTAATGAGTTCTTTGAAAAATTCTTCACTTGTTATTTTTATTATCTATAAGATAACGAAGAAGTGCGAAAAAGTCCCATTTTTATAACTTGACTTTAAACACAAAGATAAACGATTAGATTACGAATACATCAAATTTAAAATAAAATAAAAAATAACAAGGAATACAATACAATACAATTAATGCAATTAACTGTAAGATAAGAAGAATTAAGGGGAGTCCGGACAAATGTGTCGATTCGGCGGGCGAAAACAGTCAATTTTCAAACAGCGATTACTCGCTTGTTTCTTAAGATAATATCAAAAATTGACGTGCGTTGGATAGAGCATTTAAAGGTACATGCTCTAAAGCTTTCTATTTTGGAAAAATAGAAATAAAATCTTGAATGGCAGATAAAACTATTGCACCCTGTTTTTTCATAGATTTTCCTTCATAACTGGCTAAAACTTAGCCATTATTATCGATTTTCAATATTTTTCAATTGATTTAGATAGCAATTTGAAAGAGCTTTCCAAATATTTAAGAATTTTCCGAATTTGTTTGTTAGTTTTCCGGTAACTGAAAAAAATTTAAAAATTTTTCCAACAGTGAGCCCATGCATAATTTCAGGAAAAATTTGAACCCCCGTTTCACCTATTATTTACAAGTATTAAAATTAATCAATTTGCCTCTTGATTGGTATGAAAATATCGGAAATTTTATCTACTTCACAACCATATCGTTATAATCCAAAATATTTTGAAAATCTGTCTGGAAATTTCATTTTCAATGGACCATGTTTATATTGTTATTGTCATGTTTATATTGTTATTGTTAATGTTGTTGTGATTTATTGTGCAAAGTCTGGCCGTAGAGTAGATCAAATTTCCGATATTTTCATTCCAATCAAGGGACAAATTAATTAATTTTAATACTTGTAAATAATATGTAAAGAAATGGGTTTACATTTTCCGTGAAACTCACTTAATTTTCAAAACTGGATTTCAAGCGAGCTTCATGTCCTCGGCTTTCACATTACCTTTCTAAATCCGGGATTTTTTTTTTAAATTTTCTTCAGTTATCGAAAAACTAACAAACATACCCGGAAAATTCTTAAAGATTTGGAAAGCTCTTTTAATTTGCTATCTAAATCACTTAATAAATATTGAAAATCGATAATATTGGCTAAGTTTCAGGCAGTTATAAAGAAAAATCTACGAGAAAAAAACAGGATCCAAGAGTTTTCTTTGCCATTTAGAATTTTATAATACTTTTACAAAATAAAAAGCTTTACAGCATGGATCTTAGAATGCTGTATCTAACGCACGTCAATTTTTGACATTGTCTTAAAAAACAAGCGAGACATCGATGTTTGAAAATTGACTGTTTTCGCACGCCGAACCGATACATTTGTCCGGAATCCCCTTAAAGCATTATTCACACTAGTAGAATCACGTTAGAATCTGCTGAATGATCCTATTTTTATACAAATTAATTCAACGATAATTACTTAAAATCGTAGCTTAATTACAAATTGTTCATTTTAATCTGGATTAAGATTACAACTAAATTAATAGACAGTCTTTTTATCTATGACAATAAATATAGCGATGCGATATAATTTAAATTTATTCCGGTTACAATTCGTATTGCAGAAGCAACCATTAATACATAAATTTCACAAGAATTCTAAGGTTATTTCGTAATATTACATAGATAGACATTATTTGTTGAAATAAATGTGTAGAAAAGTTGAAACTTGAAACATTACTTAATCATCATGTTAAATTAAAACGATAATTTCTATATCTGTATACATCGTAATTTATATTTGATAAGTGGACATTATTAATTAAAAAACAATAAAATTGTCAGATACTTTGATAACGTATTTCTGTATATAAACGAAGTGGTGGAATTATCGAAAATTTTAGATAAAATGACAACACAATTAACACCACAACTGGAACAAAACCAATCAACGACGAACAATGAAGACACACCAATAGGTAGGCAACCCTTTTTTTAAATTATTATTTATCTATTAATTGATTAACAATATAATAAACGCTATAGACGATAAAGTTATACTATCAACACAATCAACATTCTCCTGTAATGCTAGAGAAGTTATTAAAAACCGTCTACCGATCCTCACTTGGCTACCCCACTACACTATAACCACCCTCTTTCAGGATCTATTAGCCGGTTTTACAGTAGGGTTAACAGAGATACCGCAGGGTATAGCTTTTGCACGGATAGCAGGTGAATTGAAGTTTTCTCTAGCATTATTTTTCTGTACGATTATAGGGGAAATTTTGCAGAATTACCCCCACAATATGGTTTATATTGTGGCTTTATGGGTGGGTTTATTTATGCAATTTTCGGCAGTTGTAAAGATGTTAATATTGGTCCAACTTCAATTATGGCATTGATGATACAACCGCACGTCCTCAATATGGGCAATGATGTAGCTGTAACTATCACTTTTATAGCCGGCGTATTGATCTTCGTCTTTGGACTTCTGCATCTCGGTAAGCACATTTTAGATGCTCTAATAGAGACTAACCCTTTGGGTTATAATATCGGGCCATGCTCGTGGTAAGTCGATCGGGCCGAAAAGGATCGCCACAAGCCTTGTTCGTGGTGGTTCAAGGAGGACGATGTTAGTGTATAAACTGTCCACAAATATGTATGAAATTAAGAGGGTAGCTAGAGGGTAAAATTTGAAGATATGCACCAATACTTGATGACAAAATTAGAAAGAGAAGACCCAGATGAGGTAGTCCTCCTTATCTGTATACTCCTTGCCCCACCAATTACACTTACCCTCTAGTTGTGCTGGTCATTTATCAAACTCTTAATTCATACATTGCCGTGGACACTTTTTCGGTTGAAGACCCCTATGAGATAGTCCCCCTTATCTCTATTTGTACTCCTTTGTAGAAACTTGAGGGAGGGACTAGAACTTTTTGCGAAAACGGGGTATGTTTGTCCCTTGTTTTTGAAGAAACGCACGATTACTCTTAAGAAATAGTTATTTGTATCACAAGGCCAGAAACTAAGCTTTTG
>JAZBGW010001466.1:0-15382 GCA_037464815.1 Mylabris variabilis
AAACTGCCGATTTTGATAATTTTTCAAAAACAATATGCGTCACAGGTTCGCCACTAAAGTTACAAACCCTAACATCTATTTACTTCTTATCATTTTTAATCATTTTAGGGGTGTATTTGATCTTTGAAAATGATGAGATTGTCCAAAACGACCGTTTTTTAACCGACTTGCAAATGAGCTTTGAGGTTTTCTAACTTTGCTTAAATATTTTCTCGGGACTATCCTACAACTTCTTGACATAACTTTCACCCCAAAGGGAATCCCGTTGATTCCAGTCAATTATTAAAACTGTAAACATGTGAAACTTACAAAGTATCCCTTTAGAACCGAAGCTTTGAGGCGTAAATTCACCCCCGAGAAACGTTTTTCCACGGATAAAAAAAAACACGTATTTTATGAGGTGCTATTTGCATTTGCACATTCACTGTTAAATACTGACTCAATTCTATTACTTTAGCCATTCCCTTAGATAATTTAACAAACTTTACTATCTCGTACTTAGATTTCATGAAAGAACCGGATATTTTACTATCATAGAAATCAGAGAGGGACACCTGGGAAACTTTCCTTGTGAGAAACGAACGACCGACGACACAAACGACAAGTCAACGTTGTACTATTAGTAGTAAAGCCAGCTGCCAGAGGGTCAACGTGCGATAAACCCATCCATAACGGCCTAGTTGGCGATTCTCCTGCTGATTTTCGTGCTAGTTTTCCCATACAAAACAACAATAATTGAAAATAGATACGTTTAATTTTCCTTCACTTTGAAAATTTTAAATAGGAAAATTACGCAACTTTATTGTAAACGTTCACTTGTAATTCATAGATTAAAAATAGAAAAAGGTCGTATATGTTCTGCAATCCTATCTTGAAATCCTTGGACTTCGTTTAATTATTATTATTACAGGAAATTAAAAGCAAAGAAAAACATACGATGATATAATTTATATGTATGATGGAAATAACCCAATAGTTTATCGATCTTGATGCTTTCGTTATTGTCATTCAATTGATTGTTGTTATCTGTTGGTTATTTAACTGATGCAAATCTAACCTGATATATATTTCAAATAATAAGTATCATCTAGATTTATGGAAAAAACAAATAGGGAAAATAATATTTAGGTGCGTTAAGATAGAACTCAACTACTATTGAATAGCGCTAGGTTATTATTATTATTTATTAAAACGAAAATATGTATGGAGGATATTTGAATCTAAATGTCAAATATAAATATTGTACAATACTTTTTATCAGTAACTGAATTACGTGTATAATAGAAAAAAGTGTGGAAATTTAATAATATAAATTATCTGTCTAACAAATTCCTTCGAGCTTATTGTCTCCTTCAAGAAAATTAATATTGATTATATTCATTATGAATATAAACAGTTATTAATTAAAATCGATAAGGGAGGAGACTATAGGGTAATATGAAGCTTTTACCAAGAGCTAATTGAAAGCTTCTGTATCTAACTATCTGATTCAATTAGATTAAATCCATTGTAATAAATGATCGTTTTCGTTATAGATTAACACTTGAAATGAATTTAATGTTTTATAATTTAAAATTAAAATATCCATACAGACAATAACGCCACTGAATGAATATCAATTTGTATATAAAAATTGTATTACTGTCGATAAACTTTACCTATTCGGTTATTAAACTTTGACTTTCTCATGTAAGTTCTTTATTGTTATATAATAAATTGTTGAATATCAAATAGATCGATACGATTATTATTTTTAATGTTATCAAATTGGATATTTATTAAAAATTATCGTCGTCATCGTGTATTCTTGTTATTTTCCATCATTATCAATCATTTCTCGCATCATCAATGTTTTAAAAAAGAAACGATAAATGAAGGGGGAAAAACACGGAGACATTTAATAATATGTCGATCAATTCTAGCAATTTATATCATTATATCCAATGTCTTTCCGATAACCAATTACCTTATTATTTGGGTGATTAGAAAAAGTATACTCATCGAACTATCAACGATATTACTATCATTTCTTGAAAACAATCGTTAATTATTTATTTAATAATGAAACAAGCTAAACTAGATATTTATATGAGACAGTTCTTTAGAAAAAAAGGGCAAAAAGAGGCTTTCTATTGAAAAATCCTGTCGCTTTTTTTTTGTAATACAGATTGAATTCTGTGGTATAGATACGATTTCTATATCACGACCTCAGAAACTGTATTTACTTGACATTCACACAGTTGCAATTGAAATCGTTCAATATAAAGACGACTCATCGTTTCCTGCTCGTATTATCCAAATGAATGCGAAATATTCAACTAAATTATTAAATTAACGTATTAATTTCGAAATTTAATTAAATTCGTGTTGCACTTACATTGCTTGATTTTCGTTGAACGTTAAAAATATATCCACTAGGCGGAACATTCATCATATCGTTTCAATTATTTTAAAATTATAATTAAACAATAAAATGAAAACAATAACACAAAATGCGCACATACACACTCTCAAATTATTGTAAAATTAAATCATATTTGTAACGTAGATGTGGAAATTAAATGAAATTTTAAAATAAACTTTGACGATCTACAAATACCAAATTCAACTGGCACTCAAACCGCACACAAGACTCGCTAAAACCGAACTGAAACACGAAACACGAAATACTCAATGGACGACGACGGCGACGAAATCTCGGCGGTGGTGGTGGTGGTGACTAGCGCCAGTTGTTTATTGTGGCTGATTTCCGAACAACGAGACAACACACAAATCCTTATTTCATCCTGAAAAATTACTTCTTTTGCTCCCTTATACAACTCTGTTTTTCGCGCCCCTCGTTTCGCTCACACCATCCTTTATGATTATAGAATTGAATTTTTGAGAAATAAAAAATAATCCTATTGAGACTCTGTGGATGATTTTATGTAAAATTATGATTATTTCAAATTTTGTATCCTTTGGGTAATATAAAATGTGAAAAGAAAAATGGGAATGGGAAGACGAAAAGTTAAGCTTTTAACAGGTAAAAAATTTGAACTTCCAAGGGAACTGTTATTCTGTAGTGTATAAAAAAAGTTTTAAATTAACAACAATAAAAAACAACAACATCCTTAAATATTTTATACCAATAATGGGGATGGATTAAAAATAATTATTGTTAATAAGAACTGATAATTTATTGATAATAACGTACAATTTTCTAAGTCATTAATATCCCTTTTAGTTCCATTGAACAGAGCACGTCTTTCGTTCGCTTTTCAATCGACTTCCTATTGTGTTAAAGTATTGATAAAGTTCTAACGCACACATAATAGACACAAATCTATGCTGTCCAACCCTTAAATCCATCCAGCAATAAATATATGGTGATGTCAGATTAATTCGTCCTTAATATTTTGTGATAATAGGGAAAATAAAGGGAATTTCCATCGACAAATAACAATTTCCATCAGATGGGAGAAAAGTAGTATAACCCGATTTGTATCCGATGCAGTCTAGTCAATATCGTATTCCCGAGGGTGTAAAATGTATCCGTTGTATAGAAGGGTGGTTACAAGAGAAAACTAGGGGGCCATAGATGTAATGTATTTCCAATGTGTCGGCAACAGTATTTCTATAATACGTGTATATCTTTAGAGTCTTTATACGAAAATCTCATCTTTAAACTTCAGTGTCAGATTACACTGAAGGAAAAAAAAAGAGGAAGAATGAAGAAATAAAGAAAGCGAATTTTCTTCGTGGTTTGTTGAAGATCTTTGAAAGGCCTTTTTTCCGTGTCATAGAGAATTGTTCCGATTAATATTTTAAAAGATTTGAAGGAAATGCCAGAGAAAAAGACGCAAATATGTACGTATAGTCCCCCCTTATATATTGATCGAGGTTCTACCTGAAAGGGCAATTTTTTATTCGACTTTTTACGGTTGTAAACACGCTAAGATAAATATTTATGGTTTAGCTAGTAGAAGACGAAATAGAGAAGAAAATAATGCTGGGCACACATTTTAGTAATCCTTTATAACGAATAAAATTTATTACTTCATTATGACACATATTAATTGTGCATAATTTAACACTTTCTTGTACATTTTTATAACATAACCCCTGAAATATACACTGGGTTTTGGGGTTGTTTATTGGTTTCGTTGTAAAAGAAAAAACGTGCCCAGTTTCAATACAACGTTTCTTTTGATGTTTGAATTTTATTGTACTTTTTGTATTTCATCCGTCACACAAAATTAAGATTTCAAAGGACACACAATACACCTGGAAGTGTCATCCCAGTTATAAGTTTACAAAGCAGGTAAAGATAGCTATACTGTATCAGAAAAAGAGGACAGAGGGTGCGATAATTCTCTGTGGGAATGAATGAGAAATAAATCACCAAAAGCTCGCTCCGAACTTTCTTGTAGAAGTGTGATTTCCGACAGTTTTCCAGGTGTTTGAACCATTTTATTGCCTGTGGATCATAAAACTACAATTTACACAACGAATTGTGTCGTTTTTGATTGTTGATAAAGTATCTATACCATAAAAATCAAGTAAATAGAAATGAATTTCTTTTCGTTTTCAATTAGGAAATTGCAAAGAAAAAATTACACATTCCGAAACGAATTTATGTTCAGTAGCCCTTAGGGATACAGTCGTAAATTTTATCTAAGGGTAGGTTTCAGCTTTCAAATCCTCATAGACCTGGCTGTTTTCTTTCAAATATATACAAAACAGAATAACCACAGGGGGGTTTGACAAAACCGCAAATAATTTTTCTATTCAACATAGATCGAGTTAGTTGCAATCAAGTGTAAAAAATTTCATTTTAGTATAGTTCATCTTTGGTGTATTCTTACAATTTGTTTTCATTCCCTAGAAAAATGTGCCAATAATAATGTCTTCTATTTAAGATTTATTGTTGGACAAAATCACTCTCCTATTGAAATATTCTGAGCTAGTCAGGAACGTAATAATACATTTGTTAGCTACCCTATATGTAATCATCTACTGCTATTATTCAGTCTATAATCAATAGGCAATGATTTAGAACAATATTCAGCATTTAATGGAAAAATTACAAGTTTTTATTAATTCAAACTTTAATGGTATATACGTTATAATTTTAGCTCATTTAGGATTTTCAAAAGTCTTTAATTCTCTTTACAAAAATATGTAGTTAGTTTTTAGCTATTAATGTCGGTAAAATAAAAACACAAATTTTATATGCTTTGAAATATTTATATTTTCACCTTTATGAAAATTACAGGTGAAAAATCTTTTAGAAAATTCTCTATAACTTCAAAGTGAAGATTAAAGAAATAAAGTAAATAAACGAATTCATGTCGGAATAGCGCATCTTGCAAGAAATACAAAACTATTTATCTATAAAGAATAATAAAAAAATTAAACACTATAGTAACAGAATTACAGGGCCGGACTGGACAGGGCGAATGTAATATTAAAACTCTTATTTTGTCCAACTCTTACAACATTATAATATTTTGATTTTAAACGTTTTTCACCTAAACTAAGGATCTGCATATATGGGGTAGTGCACCCTAATCTTTTATTTTAAACGGAACGGTATTTTTTATTACATGTTTGAATTCTATGGGTAAATTGATGGTATGACGTGTGATCCAGCGCTAATAATTTTCAGTTATTTTGACTTTCAGTGAAATTTTAAATTTAATACAGTTAATGTTAATACAGTTCAATACAGATGTTTTTCTCTATCTTACTATACAAAAGAAATATATGGCGTTTTATTTGAAATAAGCATCAAAGAAAAATTCATTTCAGCTAAACGCTGAAAGACAATAAAATGCTTTATGAGCTTTGAAAGAAATTGCATCATTTGATTTACAAATTTCAACCTTTCAGAGGGGATTGTTTCAAAAATATGAATTTTTTAATCAAACTCTGCAAAACTTAAGCTTTTTCTAACAATAAAAGTCAAAATATCTGAAAAACCTTCTGCACTAAACCAAAGTCCTCTTCAATTTCACTAAAATTGAAAAAATTCAAGAATCCAAGAAAAATGTACAGTTCTATTTAAAATAAGAAAGTAAGGTGCACTAACGGAGGTTGTTAGAATAAAGAAAACATTGTCTAGAGCTAGAGATAGGAGAAAAGGCTCCAGTCAAAATTTTAACGACTTCTTGTCCTTCTAATAGCCCATCGTCAAGGCACACCAGGTATTTTAATGTATTTTAAAAACACAAAAAACAATTAGATATATTTAAATGTGGTGAATTCTTATGAAACCCCTATTAGTTGGCGAGTCATTCGAACAATATTTCAAGGATTTGTAGGGGGCTGGAGACAACTTCGTAGCTCATTTGGAAGTTGGTCAGAAAACGCTTGCTTCTGACAATGTTGCGATTTTCAAAAACAATTATTGTTAGAATGACTCAAGGATCGTCTCAAGATTGACTTTTTTTATTTTTCTCCATCTTATTCTGGAACAGGTGGAAATGTTTGGCATTTTCTCTAGAATGCAATGGAGAAAAACGAAAAAAAACACTGCTAGGAGGGCTACGAGTCATTCTTAGTCATTCTGCGTGCTTTACTCGTTTTTGAAAATTGCGACATTGTTCAAAACGATTGTTGTTTTGACCAACTGCGACATGAGCCACGAGATTCTAATTTTGGCAATTTTTTCTCGGTGTCCCTCTCTACAAATACTTAAAATATTTTCCGAAACGCTTGCTAAGTAATAAGATTTTTATAAAAATGGACCACATTAAAAAAAAAAAAGAATTGTTAAGTTCCATTCTATTTCTCCACAATAACAATTCAATCACTTCTCTCCATTGTTGTTCTGGATATAGCAACACTTTCAGTTTTAATTATATCGATTTTGTTCGTTATAAAGTTTAAGTAAATCTATGAAAAAAATAATATAAATATGTCTTTTAAAAGAATAAAATGAACTCTATAAAAGAATTGAAAACTATAGAAATGGAATGCAATTGGGAAATATCCAGAACAACCTCAATTTCCGTCAGTCCATTCATAAAATTTCTGGATGATTGCCAAGAAGAAGAAAAAATTGTTAATAAAAAAAAGAATTCTATTATAAACCTATACAATAAAATGTAAATTAAATAACTGGATTCAATGAATATAAATAATGCAGAAGTTAATTAACATGGCATCAAAATTAGATTGTGGAAGATTAAAACAACAATAGAGACGACCTTAAATGAATCTATATTGTTTCGTCATTATAAAATTTAATAATTAAAAACAATAGAGGACGCACAAAATATTACACCAACAAGAGTTCTTTCCTATTATATTGTTTCGGAACATACAAATGCCAATCTCTATTTGAGATTGGACTCAATTCATTTTTGGCGCGTTCTGTGAAAAATTGTGCGAGTGAAATTTTGAAATGCAGTGGAAGTGGCTAAGGAAACAGGAAAAAGGTGGGATTTTTGAAATTGTAATTTTATTAGCGTACTTAGTGGAATAAAAATGAGAGTAAAATTTTCAATCTTCCCCAGAAATAAGTCAGTGAATTGTACCTATGAGGCAGTGATGATGTTACAAAAAGTGGACTCTCGTAGAAAAACATTTATAAAACACCGGTTTACACGTCAGAACTTGTATGTAAATTAAGCCCGAAAATTATCTTTATACTCAAAACTGGACTACAGATAACCGTGCTTGGAGAAGAAGTGAAATTTGAAATAAGTGAAGCGAAAAGATGCTCGTTCGAAGATCTGTAAAAGAAACATTGTGGACGTTCTGACATGGTCTGAGATGATTTGATATCTTTCGGAGATTTTGTTAATATATAAGGATGTTTTAGGCAAAATTTCTATTGAAATATTAGCCGTTGTGCATCTTTCTCTTCTTGGTATTTATGTTCGAATTCGATTTTGTATTGAATAGGTCCATTATGAGAAAACTGTACGGTCACGTAGTAATTTAAAACAAGTCAGCATGCAGGTGTGATTGATGGTTATTTTGTGGCCGAACGACAGCGGTCCTAGAAAGTTTAAGGCTCCAACAGGGATGCTCTCAGTGTATAAACGTTCTCTATTTCTTCAAGAACTAAAGATAAAAAAAAGAAAATGTAGAAATGACTTTTAGACACCTAGTGAAAAACGATTTATTACAAGTTGTTTAAATTTTGATTGTCTACGAATTGAACAAATAAAGCCGTAAACATACAAATAATCTACCTGTAACAATAAAAATAAATCATCCCTTAGGGAGACATAAACATGTCTTGATTAGTTAGTGGTAGTAGGAAAAAAACAGCTTTTTTAGATACAATGCTAATTAGTGTAGATATATTAATAAAGTTATTCATACAGTAGTCTGTCATGTTTTGAAAAATTTGACTAGGCTTTTATTTTATTATAAATAGACTTGAATTTCAGTGGTATTGTTAAACGTCAATACAATGATGGCCATAGACAGATTTCGGAATTGAGCATTCTTATTCGGACTATTGTTAAATTTTAAATAATAGATGAGCTTCCTTCTTTTTTGCTTATGTAAAAGCAATCTCAAAGGTATTACTGGCACGTCCTGCTTTAAAACTTGATTGTGTTTGGTGGGGCAGTTTCTTGGTGGACTTTATCCATTGTGATCCGGCTACAACGACACGACCACCTGCCTCTTCGCCGTTTGCCATCATCATCATCATCAACAACAACAACAACAACAACGAAAACGATACAAGAATATCATCGAACAAAACCATTTAAATGTGCATTATTTACAATTGATTAAAAAATTATTGCTTTGGCGTTAAATAGAATTTAAATAATTCAAAACAACAAAGATAAGTTGGGCTTTTGTAAACGTTCGATAAATCAGCTTTATTTATAACAGGCTGTTTAATTATGCTGAGGGCATGTTATGTGGAATTTTGAGCAGAGAGATACCAAACATCTTCTCTATTATTAAAGCAAATTATTATTTATGTAGACGATTTTCCAACAAGCCCAATTATTATCAAAAATTTATACGTTTTAAAAAGTCTTCCTAAAATCGTTTCCTTTTATTAACAAAGATTATTTTTTTATCTATTCAAATCAATCACTATGAAAATATCAATTGAAATTTTATTGAACCAAAAAAAAAATGTCACAGTGATTTTTCCGAAAAGGTCGTCTCATTCCGTTGAGTTCCTTTACCGGAACTGCAGTCTTTTTTTTGTCGTCGTATTTTTATTCCAATGCCTCAATGGTTTCAACAGAATTTTGCACGGGGCTGCTTTTTAGGTATATAAGGGCGACGCTAACAGGCGCGATGCAAAGGGAGTATTCGAGAGAGTGTAGTAAACACCTGCTTACCTGAAACGGTCACGGTCAGAAATTTTCGTCTCATTATAGAGGATAGGAAATAAATGGACCGTATTTCTTTAGAAGAAGAAAAACAAAATAAACTTGAATATTCATTGTTAAATGGAATTCTTTTAAAAACTATTGGAAAATTATAAAGTTTTAAAAAGTCATCTCTCTCTAAACACGCTTTTTTCACTTGACGGTGAAAAGTTTTGTTGAATTTTAAAATAATTGAAAACTTTGTCGTAAGTCAGCTATTAATCAAATCATAATTTGTAGTGTTTTTTTTCGTTTTTTTTTTTGAAGATAATAAAGTTTTTTCTTCTGAAATTTGTTTGAAAATTTGTTCAAACTTTATCAGTTATATGATTTAATAAATTTGTTGTCGCAATTTCTTTGTTAAGTCAAGGCGTGTCTTTAATATTATTTTCAAAAGATGACAGAGAAGAGCATCCATTCATTATTAATTTAATTTTCCGTTATTATAAAGTGTTGTTCTATGTTTGAAATTTCCATCTTCACATCAGACACTAATCGTTGATTTTGAGCTTTCTCTACATTCTCGGTTGTATATTTGTAAGCTCCTTTCGTTAAATGAACGGCATCATATTTATACCATTTAACTTCCAAAATTGAAATTTCGACAGGGCCGTCATGAGGATATGCGCCACTCTCAGGCCTCTCTGTCTTTAGTGGCTACCAAAATCCTGTGTTACTTGTAATTTTACCAAAAATACGACAATAAAAATGTGTCGATCACGATATTTGCAGATCTTCTCACTTTTTAAGGTTCTTGCCTTCAATAAGAGACCTTTCAATTGAATTGGTCCCTTTTTGACTAGTACGATGGAAAATCTTTCATTAATACTTAAGAATCAATAATACAGACGCCCAAGGCTACCGAGGGCTACCGCTATTTCTTGCGGGGTCCTATCCATAATAAAGTGGAGGAGACTTCTTTCAAAGATACGAGTCCTTAGAAAAACCTTGGTTTACTTTTATTCAATTATTTGCCGTTTTCAAGAGTCTATAATATAGGTAGTCTTTTTATTGGTCAAGAATTGATGATCCAGGATCGCTACGCCCTAAAATCTAGGTTAAAGCGGAGAAGTCAGTTCTAAAACCTTGTACCTAAAGGTGCCTGAATGTTCTTTCTTTTACGATCCTATAGAAAAATTCGTCGGAAAACTAATAATGAAGATGTTTTAAAATCTAGAAGCAAAGTGCAGAATGTAGCTCAAAAATCGCTCAAAAATTTCGTAAATTTCTCTCTCACCACAATTTGATAATGGAGTTCATTAAAAAAGGATGATTTAAATAAAAATGTTGTAAAATCTAGATTAGAAGATTAGAATCTAGCTGGAAAATTGACCAATTGTTAAAGTAACTCCTTTTCATAATTCAATAGCAAAATTCGCCAAAACTTAGTAAGAACAAAATTCAGTTAAAACTGAGGAGTTCCATTTAAAAACCTACCAAACTTGACTAAACCTTCTACTTTTGACGATTCCATAACAAAATTTGGTAAATAATTATAATTTAGAGGGAAAATGTCTAAAAATCTTAATTGTAAGCCTGCAGTCTAACTCAGAACACAATTAGAAGTATCCAAATAGATATTTTTTCACAATTCATTCTAAAAATTCACCAAGAGACGTTGCTTTATAACAATTCTTTTTTTAACAATTTAGACTTCAGGTCAATAATTTAGCTCAATAATAGATTGTAAGCTTTTTACCTTTTTTTCGTATTTATTAAATGACACTGAGTCGTAATTTTGCCGCCTCTGTGAAGTGTCGTGCTCAGGCACTGCCTGAGTTGCCTGAGCGCTAGCGACGGCCCTGAATTTCGGTCTTCAAATTTTTTCAATTATTGGACTCATTTATTTGCATGCAATCTATTAACAACCACCTAGTGACAACAACATTCCGTTGCATTGAATATTTATCTAATAACAACAATGTTAATCAGTTTTGCTCTTTACAAATTAAACAAAGCCTAGTTCTAATTTTAACACAAACAGTTTCTACTGGAAACATTCATAACATACAGAGATAATCTAACTAGGATATTTTGTCGGTTGCCAAAACGGCATTAGAATAATTGGATAATTTTTGTAATTTGCTTTTGTAGATGAAATTTAATTAGTCTCAACAAATTCCAAATTCGACACACATAACAAGACGACGTGGATTTTTCCCCCAGATTATAACGCAAAAAAAACCGGATTCTCTCTCTATTTTTTCTTTTATTCTTTGCTTTTTAAACAAACGTATTTTGATTAAAAATTACCAATCAATTTCCATATAGAATTTACACAAATGAAGTGATGTTTGCTCATTTTTTCCATAAATCTCTATTATCTCTCCTACCCCTAAGATTAGAAAGAAATATTCGATTTTTTTAATCAGTTTTGTTTCTTGGGAGTTCATTGAATTTAAAATCAAAAGGGTTGATGCTTAATTTTACTCGAATCATTCAAATATGAGTCACCCTTCTTATTGACGACTGATGCCCTTTAAAATTAACAACATTTAGTATGAGTTAAAGTATAGGGACTCTTTTAGTGTCACTTTTTTATTGTACTCTTGTTGCTAACGTAATAAATGACTTGATAAATTTTCAAAGACACAAAAGATAGGGCAATTAGTATCTGTACAAGACAATTAGGGACACTATCGCTTTAAGAATTCCTCCATCTGTCATCTTGGTAGACATTCATTTCCTAAATATTTTACTGTATAATTACACGATTGACGAGAGCTTTTTTTCGTTTCTTAATACCGTTCGTTATTAATGATAGTGTTGTAGATGATAAAACTGTCTACTATTATCACGACACCTATTATCGTGGTACGCATACATTTTTTGTCTTTTTATTATTCAGCTTGTTCTTGTTTTTGACGCAGACGAAATTCGAAGTAAATCATTGATTGTTATCATTGTTTAAATCTACGGTCCAATAGAAAATAAGCAATTAAATAAACTTTAGTTCAACAATTTAAATTTCATTAATTTGAACATTTGGTCATTTGATTTACATATAGACATTATCAATGCGCCAACTACATGTTTTAATTTAGTAATTCATCAAGAACTCCACCAATTGACATCTTTTAATTAGCAGAGAATTTGTAAAATTGTTATAACAAATTGGAATTATCGTGAGCTTTTTATTAGTTTCGTCATTTGATAACGCCAGAGACAGAAAAAAGCAAATTTACTCTTTACAATTTCAACTAGGACTAATTGGAGCTTTTTATGTTTTTAGAACTTTTTTGTTAAAAATAATATGCAAATTTCTCGACAAATTGTCCATTGTTTTACTTTTTTCTATTCCATTTTTACCTTGTTCAACGATAAAAGGCTTAACAACCAATTCCTAAGGTGTCACATCCTGCTGTTAGAAAGGGGGTGTGAGATTTGGCAATTCTGCTTTTTGTTGTTATTATTGTTGTTTGACAATTCAATCTTTTCAGAGATTTAGATTTTTACTTACTGACAAGTTGGAAGAATTACTGTTAGATTCCGATCTTGGTGATTTGTTATTTTTGGTTTAAAAATATCAATAGATAAAGTAGGGTGTTGGGTGTTATCGAAACAAGATCGTGTTTACTTGACAACAAGAGATGGGGTAATTTATAATTTTGCAGACAAGCGAATTGGACACGTGTGAATTTGTTAAGCTGTTTTTAAAATACAACTAATCTTTTATCGATTGACATTGTTTACGGGGAAAATCGTGAAAATGGCTTAGGATTGGAGATTCTCCAATAATACTCAAGATAAAACCCTTGATTTCAATGCGATTTATGTCATATTTGTGTCAACAGCCCATATCTATATATAGTTCATATGAAACAAACCTATAACAATGTTCCATCAACATGATGAATTATTATAGAACAAGTAAACGTCAATATTTGTAGATTGATTAATAGCAGTCATAATTCAACACAACTAGATAGATCTCTACCTCTATTTTTATCAGTTCCACTATCTCTGTTGGAATTTTTTCCATGTCGTCTATTTCCGATGGCCTGTACCGTACATAAATTAGGGTTCAAACATGAAATCTAAAACAAGACCCCATTGTCCTGTTAATTCAAAACACCAAAGTCTCTACAATCTATTTTTTTTTAAATGCCACCTATTTATTATTCAAGTTAAAATATGAATTTCTATCAAAATGGTAAAGAAATTATTTCATCTGATTGTTGACGTTACATCAACAATTTTTTTATTTGACAGCTTCATTTCCGTCTCCCATGTCTGGAAGTAAAAACGAATCAAATTTGATTCGTCTACCATCGGCAGTTTGTTAAAAACAGTGAAATCAATATTTGAACCAACAGACCATTGAAAATTGCACTCTGTTGAAATAATATTTATCTTAATCTTTGTGTATTTTTTTCGGCTTTCTTAATATTTTTCCCTTTTATACTGGGGAATAACTAATAAAAAATTCACCCCCTGTATCGTTTATATGTGTGTATGTGTAACAGAGAGCGTGTACAGCCACAGATTCCCCTAGAGCGATCTTGGATATCTATAGTTGGTATGGTAAAACTGTGCTGTGTACAAGGAGAGCACCCCCTTAAACAATACATCCGTTGCATACTAATCTTGGATGCAGTTTGCTTACTTGCTTATTCATTATTTATGTCTTAATATTAACTTTTCTCTATTTTCTTTTGTATAATGCATTTGCTTCTGGGAGATTTTCTTACATAACATTACAAATTACTCGTCGTCTATTATGGGTGGTGTAGTTAATGAGATGTAATTGCAATTTATATCTGTATAAACACACAAGATTTATTATATGCTAAACTAAAAAACAACATTGAAAAAATTAAGGAAATAGCATCTAAAACAATAGAATCTTGATTAAAAGAAGTAAGAGAGTGAATAGATTTATAGTGGGAATAGTATGAACTTGACATTAATATATAGTTTCGTTGCAATATCGACTTTACCCCTACGTTTTTTTTTCTATTTTCCTTCTTGAACATCATTAGGATAGAAATGTTGTACGATAGTGCAAACTATTTTTCTTTCCACTTTAATGATACTCGGTGTAATTAATTTACTTTAGGTGTCACTCTAAACATGAGTTGATGTATTAACGACTTGGCAACAGACTCGTTATCAGATTCGTTTTCAACACGAATTAACATTTAATTTGACTCGAATACAAGAGTCGCTTTTTACATCGTCAAAAGAAGAAAAAAATAGGAAACGAAAACAGACTAGTATGTTGTAGTCTACAATTTCCGTCAATTATGCGCGAATCAATGATCATTCATTATTAAATCGAAATAATAGTTGTGAGTCATACAAGTTGAAGTGTAGTTATAGTTTGTAATCGTAGTAGTAGCATCGAAATTGTTGAAATTCTCCAATTTCACCCTCATTTCGTCTAACGCTCACACGAAATGGCAGTAATTAAATAGGTATTTTATGTGTAATGGCCCAAACTGAACACAATCGACCGTAATAGAAGCAGCGGGATGCTTTGTTCGTTGTACGACAGAAATGTCATAGAAAATGCAGGCAAGCTGACTGTTTGACGATGTATTGGCGTTTAACATCAACACATAAGAGGGGCCCAAATAGTGATGGCAACTTTACAGCTGCCGTCAACGTCATAATTATATTGGAACATTGTAACTAAATGAACGAAAGGTGCAATTCTACCCTATAAAACAATAATAACACGTGTTTATTTCTATTGTTCAATCAAAAGAATTGAGAAATTGTACCGGGTTGCTTTTTTTAAAAGTACCCAATTCGTATGAAACTCCTATTAGCTGGCGGACGATCTGAACAATACTTTAAGGATTTGTAGGAAGTTCCCAGAGAACATTTGCAAGTTGGTTAAGATTTTTTTCCGGCAATGTTGAAATTTTCACCACTCAACTATACACGTGAAATGACTCAAGAATCTTACAAAAATGTTACTAACATATTACAGTATTTTAACACTTTTGACGGGTGTACACCCAATTGCACAAAAAAGAGACCGACTCTCGAGCGAGGAATATCACGTTTTTCGGTTCGTGTAAGTCAGGATTTTTCTC
>JAZBGW010001467.1:0-15380 GCA_037464815.1 Mylabris variabilis
ATTAAATTGAATCAATATATATTCGGGAATTTTCTCTATACATTACCGAGATTCTGAATTTAAAGCAATCATAACTCATCCAACATACATTTCCTGTTTCGGCACAGATATTATGTTTATACTTTTCAACTATATGGAACTTTTCACGGCAACAAACCGAAAACTGGGACAGTATAACAGTAATTTGGCAATTGACCAAAATTTCTCTAATCTATAACCGACATATTTTTGATATTTATTGAACTGATAATGGTCATAAAGGCACTAGGAAAAAAGTGCATCATATGTGAACATGCGGCCAGTCGTCAAGCCTCGTACTAAATCGTAATAATCCGTCACCCCTTTTATATTAAACCTCCACTAATACTGCATTGTATTACAACTACCAACGTTGTCACTCATCGTATTAAGTGCTTTTTCTATTTTGATAATAAAATACAAATTGTTTGTAATTTGAAATTTACAACGTAATCCACATTATTTCGGTACATTTAGTGGTTGTTATAGTGATATGTAATATATCAATGATATTAAAGAGATACGGAGCGGGTGATTTGAAAGTTTTCGGAAAGAAGAGACGATAAATCTCAAATAACTAAAGTGTCGAAGATTATTTATTTGATTTTACAACAAGTGCGAGGTAAATTATATAAATCAAACATATTCAACTTTATAGCAAGTTGGAAAGCTATACACATTCTGTCATTAAAGCATAAAAAAGGTTCTCAAGCTCATTAAGCTGAAGTAGTACTATTAAAATGAAAGAAAATGGTATTTGAACGAGCCTTGAGAGCATCATTCTAATACCACATTATCGGAAAATAATTATCGACTTTTATTTATACAAGTCTTTGTTGTGTTTTAACGATATTACAACAATATTAAAAATACATAGATTTTATTTTATAACAAATTATTATAAGAAAAATCGAGAAAATGGTGGTGAAATTTAGTGTTAATAATTCTTTAACCGTGCATACATAAAGGGATTGAAACATGCGTCGTCTCATTATAATTAACACATACGACGACATTTTTATCACGATATTGACGTAATTTTTGTTTTATAATTTTTTTATCAATAACCACTTGTCTAAATTTCTTATTGGAATCAATATAAGAAAATTACGCACCTACACAATCTAATAAATAATTCCAACGTTTACATTGGCTGCTTAAATTTGTTATTAATTAATAACACGTGTAGATAATAATAATATTAACTAGAAATATTGAAAATAATCGTACTATAAGAAATAAACAATGTTGATTCAGCTATTAAAGCACATGCGGTTGTTTTCCTTTTTATATATATCACATTCTATATAAACGTAGAAATCGATTTAAAAAGAAGCGAAATATACGAGTACTGTGCCTGATCTATTTATATTTAAATTTACCATTAGTATTTATTTGTATGGAATGTTCCCCGTTTTTTCCCTTCCTTCTTCTATCTCTTTCCCTATAACTAACAATAAGAACTTGTAATAAAGTTTCCAAACGGTTCAATAAACGATACAAACAAATTATTGATTAGTAGTACGGTAAATACAATGATTTAAAAGATGAGTCGAAATCCTGGAAATTTCTATACAATACAATTCGAATTAATCAATTTATCGTTAAATATGTATTTATTTTCAACGGTATTTTGTTGTTATTTCTACCGGCTATTGATCGTTTAATTTTCGAGTTTTTTTTTGTTGTTATGATTGCTGTCAATATTTCTTGCATAAATTCGGTGAGAAAAATTCGAAAAAATAACTTCCGATTCTTATTAGAATTCGTGTATTATTTTTATTTAAGCGCTGTTGACGGAACGATTCAACGATAATAATCTTTCCACGCTAAGGAGTCTTAAACACACAATTAGATTATACATGTTTTAGGCTTATTATAAACATCAAGAATATCAACGCAACATGAACATTAATACATCGATAAAAGACTAATTACATTCTCTATCAATACAATTATTATTAACAAAATAATTGCGTTCCATTCCTCTAATTATTATTGTTTAATTAAATCGTAATTCCAGCTTGCTTGCTGTATCGTCTTGTTGTAAAATCAAAATAAGATTAGTGATGGAAACAATAATACAGTTTTCTGTGTGCTATGCTTATATTAAAGAGACGACAGTGTAGTTATTTTGTGAAATTAAGTGCTTCAGGCGACTATGCTCTGGAACACTGATGGGGGCGTTGAAATCTATTCTTTCAATCTTTAACATAGATGGCCGTTGTTGGACTTTACGGATTGGGAGATGAGGCTCGCTTCCCCAGGTACTACAAACAATAACGCATACCGGGTTATTCAACTACAGCGATAAGTCCTTATAATAACCCCCATTATTTGGCGACTCATAAAATATTTCAAAGATTGATAGTAGGGTTCCTGGAGATTATTTTAGCAAAAGTTAGAATCTCGTAGATCATTTGGAAGTAAGTCAAAAACGCTCGTTTTGGACAAGGTCGCAATTTTGAAAAATTTGGTCTGTGATTGCTTTGCAATTAACGGAGGACCCCTTCGCTTGAGCATTTTTATTTTATTTTCCGAATTTACTGGCAATGATTTCTAATTATTTTTAAAAAAGTAGCGGCTATAAAAAAAATGATAAATATTTGAATTCTATTTTTGATTCTACATCATTTGATGCGCATATCATATAGATGAGTAATTGGTAATCCAAAAAGTTTTAACGCGACATTTAAGAAGTCAAATCAATGTTGGATCAAAATTCTTTTAATTGAAAAATGTCCAACTTTTTATAAAGAATTTTTTGATATGTAAATTATTTAAATCGAATAAGGCGTTTAGCTAAAATCGCAATTTTTCGTTAAAATTTTTCCAAGTTCTTTAATTTTTTTCTCAAGAACAGGAAGTGATATCAAAAATCCGCTTAGACCATTTTTCTTAGAATTTCATCTAGTTTCTGTCTACAAAATGTTACAAAAATCAAAGAACTTTTGGACACGAACACGCAGACAGACATACGAAATCATAAGGTTTCCATCTGCGAAGGGACCTAAAAATGAGCTAAACATACAAAAAAGCTAAGAATGACCCGCAGACCCCCTCAACAGTGGTTTTTTTCGTTTTTCTCCATTACATTCTAGAAAAATGCTAAACATTCCCACCTGTTCTAGAAAAAAATGAGGAAAAATAGAAAAAATCAATTTTGTGAGGATCATTGAATCATTCTAAGTCATTTTACGTGTGTAGTTGATTTTTGACCAATTTCCGAATGAGCTACAAGGTTCTAACTTTGCTAAGATAGTCTCAATCCTTGAAACATTTTTCGAATCTCCAAATAATGAGAGTTGCCGTAAAAGCTTTTGCCATAGCTGAATAACCGGGTATTTACGAAAAAAAACAATTAATAATGCAAGCAATTATTGAATTTGTATTCGCTTGATGAATACAAATGGTTGAAGTAATCATAAAAGCTCGATAGATGTGTTTTAAAGAAGAATTCGACTTGTTTAAAAGTTGGTTCGTTTAACTTTTATTCTAAAAGTTTAAACTAAATACCTTAGTTGAATGTGAGTATTGCTAGAATTTCTCTTGGATTTCAGTACAATAAAATTAATTCACAATACTGGCGGCTATCGTAGCGTGCCAAAGTAGCATGGACATAAAAGCTGCACTATACAGTCAAAACATCAATAACTGCTCCTCTTATAAAACATTGTTTATACTCGAACAATTTTTATTAGCCTATCTAGAACAATTAACATTTTATATGTTCTAAATTTATACAGTAGTTAACTGTAATTAAGGCCAATTTTAAGGCAATGATCGTTCTAAGAAAACCATAAATAACTATCTAAAAATGAAAATTGATAAAAATCGTTGGTCCTAAATAGTCGAATTCGATGTCAGCAACAGAAGCTATTAAATAATTCAAGGGAGTGACCGTACAGATCGATGGCTAATGTTACCGGTATGTTCAACGAACGTAGTAATATTGCAGCCAGTTAGGGTGGCATTAATGATAGTGGTGGTGGTGTGAATGATTGGGTTTAAACAGATACCGGGAAAAAAATAGGTTGGTAGCGCACAGTATTCAATGCTACAGCGCACCTAATACCGGCTATGACAGTAATAATAACAAACAACAATAGCAGAAGCAGCAGCAGGAGCAACGTCGCGACGCCGACATCTCAACATTTACACAAATACGTGGTGTTCTTTGCCACAAATGCGGGCACATCAACTTGACCAAGACAGTTTGTGTTTTCGTGTTTGTTTTTTATTAAGCGACATCTATTGATCGTCTTGTATTTCATAACTCATAACAATTAAAGAACAATAAAGATCTATTTATAACTGATAGAACATCATTTATTACGCTTGACTATTTTCAGTAGTGTAATAATAACGTTGCTGCAAATTACTTCATCATCCATCACGCATAAATCATTATGCGCAATTTTTTTGATTAATCGCAATTCGAAATAATAAATCTTCGAAACAATACGATAGATCCACAACTAAGATGATATCGTAGACGGTGATAATGGTTCTCTTACAGTTATTCTAAATATTCATTTCATCAACGGCTATTTGCTGCCTTTTCATTTCATTTACAATGCTTAGCACTACAATTATGAATGTAAAATCGTAATGTTTATGTTTAATAGTCTCGAGAGCATGATGGGAGTTTCTGTAGCTTTAGACAACGGCAATGCCACGACCTTGACATCAAGTCAAGTACCTTAATGAGTTGTTGTTGTTGTTAAAATGAGTCTGTAATGTTTTATAAATGCAAATCGGGTTCATTTTCTCTACTCGCATTTATTGCATCATGGCCATTAGTTTTTGTAAAATATTGTTATGTATATATAGAGTTGGGCCGTTTGTTCATTCGATTATACAACATAAATGTGTATGTCTTATAGTATGTGGAAGAGATGAGGGATTGTGCGCCGTCTCTTCAACGGCTCTGTTGCGGTTGTCGGTCCGAGATCAGCTGTAGCAGTGCGGGGGTTTGTTATTGATCGTTCCTGCAGCGTTCTCGCGCGACGCTTTTCTCTCCTCTCCTGATCAATGATCACACCAATGCCCCACTCCCAATGAATAACGGTAATACCAACGAAACCAAAACAAAGCTCCCCATCTAACCATGTGTTTGTTAGACATGCTGTATGGTAATATATTGTTGATTTTATTTTAATGCTTTATTATATCATAAAAAAAATATATTGCATTTGCATCAATGTGCTACTTAGTTGATTACATTTCATATTCAAGCTATTGTTGGAGTGTATTGCAAAATTTTGGTGGATGCGCCAGGACGACTCACGTGTCTAATAGTTACAGTGACTCATGAAAGTTGACATTAGTTATAACGGCTATAGTGGAGAAATTTACAAGCATAGAGGATAGTATGCGTCGTTTGTTAGATTATTGAGTTGGTAACAGTGGGACGCCGGTATATTCCGAAACAGGACGATAGCGTCCGATAGCGTCGGCCGGGCGCAGTCTGTGTGTGATCGCGGCCGTGTGAGAGTGCAGCCCCACAAGTCCGGCATGGGGCTCGAGGGGGGAGATGCGGCTCCCCTCTCGTGATCCGCCAACATTTCCCGCTTCGAATTAGTGGAGAAATGGGGGCTGACCCCTGTCCTCAAGCCGAGGCAGGACCCACGGCCCCCCGAAGGTGCCAGGTATGATAAAAATATTAGCCACTCCCGCCTTCACTCCTTGCGGATGCTGCATCTTGAAAAATGTACACAGAGATGTAATTGTTGATGTTGTGATAAAAAATCTCTTATTGTATCTTTGTGAATGTATTTCAAAAAAAAAAATAGATTTTATTTAAATAATGGGGTAGATATTGATGTTGGTCTATGTCAGACATAGCCAATTATCTTGTCAAGTAGTGAAGCATCCGCCAGCCTCGACCTTGTCACATCTCCAGGTGGCGGCTGTTTATTACGATTGAATTTGGGATTTTAAAATCATTCGAAATTCCATTGAGATTCTCATGAAAATTTGACAATAACACTTATTTACATCAACAGTGGAAATAAAGATGACAACAGATTTCGTAAGTAAATTTAGATTTGGGTCAATCATCGAATAGATAGCAAAGAGGGGGTTACATGATAACTGTTATCAAACAGTATGCCATAATGTCATCTACTGCATGCACCAATTCAAATACCCTCTCTCTATTTATTCTTAACCTTAGTCTGTCATCTATTTATGTACCAACTCTTGTTATGTTTAGCACAAGTGTGGTATTTTAAGCGACCGTTATAACCCAGTTCATGTAAAACACAACCAATTGCAAATCAAACACTTGTCAGTGTGACACCATTTGTTTCAGCATATATGCTATATACACCACCTACACACAATAAGTCATGGTCCATTGGTCGTTTTTATCGAAACAAATCCAATCATTTTCAACTCTTTAATTGTATACAATTAAATCATAGCGAAATTAATACAGCACGTTCATTATTCCCAACTAAATTCTTCTCGATAATACAAAGTCAAAATGTCCATTTGGTCGGTTTTGCTGAAAATTGTAGCCAGAATTGCTGATGGTGATTTTCAGTATTGATCGACAATTTGGGATCATCCACGTGAGTAGAGGGGCACGTGCTCTAGTCCTGTGTCTTTCCAAATATTCAGTTCTGCAACAACTTAACTGCAGAGTGGGTTAAATTTTTATTTAATTTGAAAGAAGAAGAAACAATAATCATAGTGTTTGTTATATAACAATGTCATCTAGTGCAATATTTTGCACCTTCATTTATAGAATAATAAACGAAATTTAAAGAAAATATCATAGTGACGGAGGTTTTCTATTAATAAAACGTTATAAGATACACGGTCCGATAGCCACGTGCCTATATACATAATCGATAATAATACCAAAGATTTTTTGCATTTCGATGAAATTCCAAAGGAGATGCTGCTGCTGCTATACAATTGTGGCGCCGCAAGCCAAACTTTTTACGTCTCGAATACTCGATATTGTTAGTTAAATATTTAGAAAATAAAAGTTATTTATAACAAACTCTTTCACAATTCCCATCAAGTAATTATAGATTGACAGATGAAAATTTGGAAAGATACAAGGGTATTTGGGACTGTCCTTCCCAAAAAAAATCTACTTTGTCAGGTTAATATAGAAAATTTTGAGAATCCTCCTTAAATCAACGTCATTTTTCACCGTTTTTGCATAGTAAACGATTGGCAATTGCCGGTTCTTGTTAAAAACATATTTTCGCACAAATCTTATCAGTTTATATTGTCAACATGCGAACTTCACCCGCCGAAGTTTAGCTCTATAATTTCCTGTCTTATCAGAATAAGAAAAAATCTCTTCATCTGAACAAGCAGCATTTACCAAGCTAATAGTTTCGATACTATTACGCTATTGTAAATTTAATCTAAAATGACGGTTAGAATGGTGTTAATAGATAAAAAAAATCCCTTTGTAACAAAATTATTAATTTGAGAGAAGGAAAATTCAACGTCTGATTTATGTTCGTTAAAAGTTTATGAAGCAATTGTCTAAATAAAGAAGGTAGAAATGATCTGATTGAATATTACATAAGGGGGAAATATAGAGGCATAGAAAAAAAAAACGATTTTCTAGATGATGTTCCACTGCCGGCATCTACAGAGCGACCTACATTTCCCCACTGACGTCACTCGTTTACTATGAAAAGGGGGGCGAGGTGGATTGGTGGCAGGCCAACAACACCTTTGACGTCATTGTTTTATGTTATTATCAGTACGAAAGCGCCCTTATTCCCATGATAATGATAATAATGCATCTTTACCATAAACAACAATAATAATGTTCAATTTCTAGATATTTTTTTTGGTAAAAAATAAATTAATAGGGAAGGCTACTAATTTCTACAATTTAGATTATCACATTTCCGTTCTGTTCAATTTCAATGTTAATTAAAATAAACATTATTTCCTTATTAAATGTTATCATTTAAATATCGTTCAACGGCAATATCCATATTTTAGTGTTAGATTGATGTTCTGATAGTAAAAGCGAAAAAAATAATAAATTAAGATTACGATTGATGTACGTCAAGTTATACCGTTTTAGATCTGCAAAATTGATGTAAGTAAGACAGTAAAACTACCGAAAATCCTTTAATTTATCTATTACGGTGTTTATTGATTTAAAATACACGCTATCTAGCAATTAAACACTAAGCAATTCAATATGAGACGCACCCTTTATATTTTCAACCTCCTATTATTATTATTATTATTATTTTCTTTCTTTCCACTTTTAACAATCTGAACAATTTTTCTTTCTACGCCTACACCTAGTTGTTTACTGTTTGTAATAAATTCGTTAAAACTATACGATCGTTTTCTGTGTAATTTTCAGTTGAAATCACGTAGTACGTGCTATAATGGTGATTTTAGTGGAAAAAGACCACACATATTCGCCTCATTTAGAACCAAAGTGGTTATTATAACACATGGATAAAATTTAAAATAATTTTATTAGTTCATAAATATGCACTAGCAGACACTGTATATTCCATATTCCATTAAACATACGTGTACGATAAGCAGTTAGTCTTTCCGACCATAATACTCGACACAGATTACTGATAAGACATGTAATAGTGGATATAACGAAAATATTGAAGAATTGCATAGATTTTATCGAGTATTAGCCTTTTTTTTGTTTAAAAAAAAACACAAATATGAATGTTACCTACTTACCAATATGTTGATTTATCGGAAAATTAACCACGTGAAGTCTTACAACAACATTCCAAGGGAAATAATTTCCATTAAACCGTACACAACTAATCCAGTCATTAGTTTGTTCTGATAAAAGCAACTATACGTGTCGATGTTTTGATTTATAACATCAGGTTGATTTCATTAAGAAAATTGCAATTTCTATCACCTATCGAATGCACTTTGCTATAACACCACAGTTAATTTATTATTTAAGAAAACACGTCTCAATGGTGAAATATTATCAAAATGATATAATATTGTATAGAAAACGTAGAAATAAGCAATCAAAAAGACGATTTAAAAGATGGTAAGAATATCAAGTAAAAAATACAAAAACAAAAAAATAATAATCAGCAAGCTTGAAAATAAATGCTATAAGCATGTAGATTGTTGTTAAGTATTAAAGTAATTAGTGGTTTTGTGAACACGCGTTTAATATGTACGGTATTTGAAAAACAAAACAAAAAAAAATTAAAACATATTCTCAAGTTCAACCTGTTGTATTTCCTCTCAAGTCCTTATAATAAGTATGTGTGCTTTATCACAGAATAGGACAAATAAACTTTACTTTCAAATTAGTTAACCGCCAGTTATCAATAGCCTTTGTTGAAATCTTATTGTTGAAAAATACTTTAACCTCAATGATATTTACACGATTCATAAATCAATTTAGCATGATGCGACTGATTTGTACAAACCGGAATATTATCACGGGCACTAAGTTATCATTATATTTTTTCATTATTATTATTTATTGCCTCTCAAACTTTGATATTTATTTATCGTAAAAATTGCCTATCTCTAAAAAGAGTAAGTACTATGTTTTATTATAATTAATTTTAAAGAATTGCAAAAAATGTCCAATTGTTGCGAAGTTGCATTACATACATTGCATTTTAAGAAAATTAATAAACGGTAATATTTACCTTATAATTACGATTTATACAGGGTGTCCCATTATCAATTATGGCTAGTTCTTATAACTCCTATTAATTATTGAGTGATTCGAATAATATTTCAAGGATTTATGGCAGGGTCCCTAGAGAACATTTTAGCAAAATTAGAACCATGTAGTTCATTTAGAAGTCGGAGGATGATGCGATTTTCAAAAATTGTTTAGCTCATCTTTGAAAATTGTGCCATTGTACAAGATGATCGTTTTTTGGCCAACTTACTAGGTTAGAAATTTGCTGAAATGTTCTCCAAAGGCTACCCTAAATATACTTTTCGAATCACTCCTCAACTAATAAGAATCGACCACATTTAAAAAAGCAACGGTGTATGGAAAATTGATGTTAATGCTAGAAACTGATTTATTTATGGATTGTCTAAATATTGCAGGTCGCTGCCCAAGCTCAGCAGCCAGGAAGAGGACGGGCACACCCCCCACTCCCAGTTCACTGGCGTAGCCCATTTTGAGCCCATCCCGCACGACCACGATTTTTGTGAAAGGGTCGTTATTAACGTAAGTTTATTTATTCATTTTGTTTCTCTCTCTCTCTCTATACTAAATTGTTATTTTTTTTTGTGTTTTTTGATGTAGGTCAGCGGCCTCCGATTCGAAACACAACTAAGGACATTAAATCAATTTCCTGATACGTTATTAGGTGATCCGGCCCGTCGTATTCGCTATTTCGATCCTTTACGAAATGAGTATTTCTTCGATAGAAATCGGCCCTCCTTTGATGCTATATTGTATTATTATCAAAGTGGTGGCCGTTTACGTCGACCAGTTAATGTACCATTGGATGTTTTTTCTGAAGAGATTAAATTTTATGAATTGGGTGAGCTGGCGATCAATAAGTTCCGTGAAGATGAGGGCTTTATTAAAGAAGAGGAGAAACCGCTGCCATCGCACGAATTCCAACGCAACGTATGGCTGTTGTTTGAATACCCAGAATCATCACAGGCAGCCCGTGTTGTCGCCATCATATCAGTGTTTGTTATATTATTATCTATTGTTATATTCTGCTTGGAAACGCTGCCAGAATTTAAACACTACAAGGTGTTCAATACAACAACCAACGGCACCAAGATAGAGGAAGACGAAGTGCCCGATATAACGGATCCGTTCTTCCTCATAGAGACCATATGCATCATCTGGTTTACGTTTGAATTGTCCGTGCGCTTCCTGGCGTGTCCCAATAAGCTACATTTCTTCCGGGACGTCATGAACTTTATCGATATCATCGCCATCATTCCGTACTTTATTACATTAGCCACTGTTGTGGCAGAGGAGGAGGACACGTTGAACTTGCCACGTGCGCCTGTTAGTCCGCAAGATAAAAGCACCAATCAGGCCATGTCGTTGGCCATTCTTCGTGTCATTCGGCTCGTACGAGTCTTCCGCATCTTCAAACTTAGTCGGCATAGTAAGGGCCTGCAGATCTTAGGCCGCACGCTTAAAGCCAGCATGCGCGAATTAGGCTTGCTCATCTTCTTCCTATTCATAGGTGGGTACTTGAATAGAAAACACTACCCTTCTTTCTTCTTCTTCTTCTTCTTCTCTTTCAATTTTTCCTTTCTCTACTTTACTTTTATAAAAACTATTTCTCATTTACTATTTATTACTCCTATTACTACTACTACTACTACTACTATTATTATTATGATTTCATTACCCACATAATTAGATTAGGTACTACTATCTTAGGACAGCAGTATACCTAGATAATTACTGCTTCAAGAGTATTATTGTATATTCTTTACATTCCTATGCATTCTGGCGAATTATATTATATATAACAAAAAAACTAAAAAAAAGTATGCTATATATAAGCGTATAATTGTACATGTTTTATTGGAATGCTCAATATCTTGCTGATGATGATGATGATGATGATGATGATTCCGTGATGGTGGTGGCCTCGGTCCGGGCATCCCGGTCCTATTTGGCCCATCTTATTTGCGTGTTCCAGGTCTGACTGTATTTAGCAGCCTGGCATATTACGCAGAAATAGACTACTATGATACGGACATCACATCAATTCCACAAACATTTTGGTGGGCAATAATCACGATGACAACAGTCGGATACGGCGATGTGAGGTAGAGTATTGCACAATACCCGTCTGACCCCGGTCCTCCTCCTTGCAGGTGTCGTGCTCTTCTCGAGTGCCGTCTACTTCGCCGAGGCGGGCTCCGAGAATTCCTTCTTCAAGTCCATCCCAGACGCGTTCTGGTGGGCAGTGGTCACCATGACAACTGTGGGCTACGGCGACATGACGTATGATGTACACACCTAATTCAGATTTAGTTGCCACCACCGTAGCTCTAACACACCGTATACACACATTAAAAGTGATACGAGACCACAAGAAAATTCTTTGCTCCAAGGACGCGTCCGACTTGATAATATTATTTTTGTTCAATTTTTTTTTGTTTTTGAAAATGTAGCAGCTACCGTCCCAACATACCTTTGATGTCGTGACGCTCGATGTGTGCTCAATGTTGCTTGTCATCTTGTCCGATCTCGAGGAACAAAGAATTTTCTATTGGAATGTGAACATTGTTAATCAATCAATTCATCCTGCATGTGCTTTATTAAACATTTTTAATACTATCTTATTAATTATTATTTTGTCTTACTATTATTTTTGCAAAATTCCATCATCATTTATATTAATATTGATCACGGACAATACACAACAATTATCCCGCTCGTGTTTGTGTTGCTTTTTTGCAATTTAATATTTAACATTGGATGCATGTTTGAATTTTTGGCGCAGAAAGAGTTTTTCATAATTGAAATGACAATTAATAATCTATCAAAACAATAATTAATATGAGTTTGTTAATTTTTTCTTCTACAGTCCCGTTGGTGTATGGGGCAAGATTGTTGGATCATTATGTGCGATCGCTGGTGTGTTGACCATTGCTTTACCAGTTCCAGTCATAGTATCGAATTTCAATTACTTTTATCATCGTGAAACTGATCAGGAAGAGATGCAGTCGCAAAACTTTAATCATGTGACCAGCTGCCCGTACCTGCCAGGCACTTTAGGCCAACATATGAAAAAGAGTTCGTTAAGTGAATCCTCTAGTGATCTCGTTGAACTGGAGGAGGGCCTGTTGGTGACGCGCGACCAGCTGGTCCGGAAGCAGAACTGTAATCCGCGCCACAACAGCAACATTAATGCTATGAGCATCGAGACTGACGTTTGACTACAAGGTACGATAATACCAACGACACTGACCCTAAACCGTATTCTAAATTTACCAAAATTCGACCTTTGAATTTTCACATGTTGTATTTTTAAAACATTCATACTGACAGCATGATAAATGTTTCATATGCTTTTAAAAATATTCATGACGCCGAAATGGTGCTGTGAAAAATTTAAATTGTCGATCTTGACTTTTGAAGATGGGGCAAAAACAATGAGTTCGATTTTCTGGTCGCTTTTTTCCTGTTTTGTTTTGTTTGTATAATGATGTAGATAAAGAGGAAAACGACGGCGCCGTTGCTATCACCGACGTAGGCATGGAAACGGATGATGCGCCACCGACGTTCGATACGTGAGATGGGAATCTACCCCTACCCCGACCTGGACCATCATCCTGGCATTGCAGTACTACCACGAGGTCAACCTGCAATATAACATCAATCAACAATGCATAAACTATCATTAATTTCTTAATAGATTTTTTTTAATTATGAAAATTATTTTTATTTGTATTAGAATATAATTAGATGTTGTTTTTTTCTCTTCTTTTGTGCTTTACAGTGACGGATGCGCTGCGCCCACGGCATTTCGGCATCCACTTTTATTGGTGTTATCATCATCATCGACAACAACAACAACAACAATATTGTGTTGGTATTTACCTAATAATAATGTCCTTACCGCCGCCATTGCTGCAATTAATAGCCGCCAACAATGCAATATTTGTAATAGAAAAAAGGATAATACCATTACAACAACCATCATCAACAACACCAACAATCGCCACCATAAGATCATCAACATTCAAGTCAAGTATTCTTATAATTTTGAAAAAGAATGTCAAGTGTGTGCGCGCAGTGCTCCGAACGCTTATCGAACTGCTACATGAAATTCACAGTACTTGTTCACGGTACTTTTGTATTACCATAACGATTGTTTTTGGGTGAGATATCCTGCCAAACATATAATAATAATAATAATGATAACATAATTACTTCATAATAATAAAATACCTATAAATAATGAATAACTTGAAATAAAAATAATGATTAATAATAATTAATAATGATAACGTAATTAATTATAATAATAATGATAAAGAAAAAAAACAGCACGCATCGGCCGGAGACGACGGTATGTTTTAATGCCCCACATGTAGACGGCCATGTCGGTCCAGTCAATTATTTTAACAACAACAACAACAAATACAACAATAAAAAAACGTAATAATAAATAATTAAAACGAAACAGAGGAAATAATTAATTAAAATTATACTTAGCGAATTTTCCAGCAACTATATTATTAGTACCTGGGCTAGTTTTTATAAAAAAAATTATTATAAACGAAAGAAAAGGAATCGTTAATTTCACCCCTTAGAGCTAGTATGAAAAAATCAAATTGTTTATGCGAAAAATTGATAACGTTACTTGCATGAGTATATTGTTATAATTATCATATCATTTAATCCAGACAGAAAAAGGCAAAATGTATCAATTCAAACATACATTTTAGATATTCTACTTTCTTAATGAAAAAGGAAAATTGCTTCCCTAGTTTTAGCTGCAGATGCTAAATTAAAATGAAAGAAATACAAAACTACGATACTATTAAGAATGATAAAGGCGAAATTAAGTTAATTCAACGGTTCTTTTCATAATTAAAGTAATTTTATTCCAATAAAATTGTATGCTTTAGAATAAACAGAATAATAACATTAAGCGTATTTTGGCGACATGTATTCGAATGCAATGCTTCTGAAATACAGGGTTTTTCACTCGGGACTACCTAGTTGTTATAACTACTCCAATTAATTGACGAGCGATTCCCAAAATATTTCAAGGATTTGTCGGGTAGATCCTGGGGAGTATTTTAACAAAATTAAATCGAAACTCATCGGTAATTTGGTCAAAAAACACGTTCGAACAAAGTCGCGATTTTCACTAAGCACGCAGAACGGCTAAGAATGGCTCGAAGGCCCTCCGAGCATCGATTTTTTCATTTTATTCCATTGCATTGTAGAAAAAAATTTCGAAATACAATGGAGAAAACAGGAAGAAAACGATTCTAGTTCTTTGGCTGACTTCCAAATGAGCTACGAGGTTCTAATTTCGATAAAATGCTCCCCAGGGACTACCCTACAAATCCTTGAAATATTCTGAGAAGTACGGGTTCCTCAATAGGAGTTTCCATAAGAATAGGTAGTCCCCAGTGTATATCGCGAAAATATTAGTATCCAAACAAAGTGATGGACCAAAGTCTTGGAAGAGTACCTATATCGACTGAATTTGTATTCCAAATCTTGATCGAGTTGCATTCGAACGCAAACCGGAATGTTTGAAGTATTTTGTCAGGAAAATGACTGTTCGAGAACCAACTTTGAAGCTGCTTTGCTCGCGAAAATACGCCTATTGATAACAATAATACTAATAATAATAATGAAACAATGTAAAATAAAAAAAGAGTAT
>JAZBGW010001468.1:0-15366 GCA_037464815.1 Mylabris variabilis
AGCGGCGTTACGTAACATCAACGTTGATGTTACGTAAAATTGTTTGCTGGGTACTTACAAAAATTTACCTAAAATATAAACAAATTATAGAGTATGAAATAAATAAAAATGAGAAATATTACGATATTACAAAGAAAAATGCAGAAACATACCTAAACATTGTAAAATATCTGAAAAAAATATGATAAATTATGTCCTATTATATCTATACATTCCACATTTCTGTCAAATCTAAATTTTAAATTACTGATTTGATGGACCCAAGCAGTTTGACTACATCCTGTATATTCATATGATTACCGAGTAGTACCAACCAAGTATATGCAAAGTTACTAAATAAACGTTGTGACGTCTACTTGAGCGTTTTGTCGTTTGGAATTCTGTCATTTGAACCCCCTACAAATGATTTTTGTGTCATTTTGTTAGGTTTGTTCAAAGATTTTTCTATTATAAATTTATTGTGTATTAAAAATTTAAAAATCCGTTAAATTTATGTGATTTGTTGGTAAGAAAACTGTTTAAGATTTTAAAGGGCAAATTTATTAATAGGATATTCTAGATCTTGATATAAAATTGTAATTATTAAATCATCCGGCAATGAGTCGACATGAAGGTAAATTAAATTTGACAAAATTAAATTTTATAATTTCCTCGGTTATTTTATTGTTGATTTGTTATTTTACAGGTGTTAGTTGTGATGCATGTTTAATAGCAAATTTTCGAGGTCGTAGATATAAATGTTTAATTTGCTATGATTACGATTTATGTGCAGCTTGTTATGAAGCAGGTGCTACTAATACGCGACATACAACCGATCATCCCATGCAATGCATTATAACTAGGGCTGATTTTGGTTATTTATAATTAAAATTACCGTTATACAATCACTATAATATGATATTTATAGATTTATTTTATGGCGGTGAAGCATTAAGCAGTTTGGAATTACCACAATCCTACACTTGTCCCTATTGTTCCCGTATGGGTTTCACTGATATCACATTACAAGAACATGTATCTGCAGATCATGTTGATACATCATTTGAAGTTGTAAGTTGTTTTTAAATACTCATTTTATTGAAATATCCATTGATTCGTTTCGATTAAGGTTTGTCCACTTTGTGCTGCTATGCCCGGTGGTGATCCTAATTTAATGACTGATGATTTTGCTGGACATTTAACATTAGAACATCGTACTGGTCCTAGAGATTTAATATCATTTTTGGATGAACCAGTTGGTGGTACCCGTCATAGTGTTAGACGTACACCTCATAATGCTACAACTTATATGGGACGTGGAGCGGCCGCATTAAGACCAAGACGTTCTAATATGCATTTTAGGTATTTATAAAAGATTCTAAAATGGCGACCTGCTCGAGAAAAATTCAACTACATAATTGTCATTTATTGTCGTTTTAATAAGGTCCGGTTCTTCTTCTCATATTTATTCTTGTGAAGAATTTTGCTCTTATCTTTAAATTAATAAATTTTTGAAAGGATCGAAACTAGTACTCTAGAATTTGGAATAGTTGAAGAAATAGTAAAGAATAATTTTTCAACGGAAAAGCTCATGTAATTGTAGGACAAATGTAAATATAAATGAAAGGTATGAATGTAAAAAATCCTCGGAAAAGTGAGAAAATTGAGGATAAGTATTTTCCTTGACTGTTTATAAAATGCAAATATGTACACAAATATTAAGTAAGCTCGTGGCATGATGGAAACTCTCGTTTTATACCCAGCAGTTTACATTTTCATGTTGGGTACAATCGCCGCTTGGAGTTTACTTTTTTATTTAAATTTTCCTTTTTTTTTATTAAACACGTGTTTATTTATTTATTTCAATTTACATGAATTAAGGAAGAACAATATCTCGTTTTTTTCACATTACAAAGAATATCAATGTTGTTTAGAACAATTTAGCCTAACAACGTCAACATGATTTTCAAGCAATCACGATTTCAATTATATGATGAACATCAAATTGAAATAGATAAATTCGTGTTAAATAAAAAAAGGTAAATAAAAAAGTAGAAAAGAAAAAACCTAGGAAAAAGAGAGCTTCAAGCGGGTGTCGAACCCAACCCGCAAATGTTGTTTGAGTGGTATCAAACGACACTTTCCATTAGGCCACAAGTCTACTTAACATTTGTGTGCTTGCATTTTATAAATAGTTAAGGGAAAATACTTATCCTCAATTTTCTCGCTTTTCCTTGAGATCGAGGATTTCGAAGACCTTTCATTTGAGGTGGGTCACATGCGGAAAGCGAAACTCAATTTGGGGGAGTTTCCTTGTTAGTTTTTTTTTTGATTAAATGAGAGTTTACCGTATGTTAAAGTATGTTGTCAATTTTAGTGTATTGTTGATTTACCTTACAGGCCGCCATTTTTGAATCTTAAATATATCGAATGTGATTTATTATGAATTAAATTGAAATTTAGTGTGTTCAGTTCTGGTGGTTTATCATCATTATCACCATCTTCACGTGAAACAGTCGATCCAATTGCTGAATTATTATCCCAATTATCTGGTGTACGTCGTTCAACAAGTAATACAAATACAAATACACCAACACAATTACAACAATTACAAATGCAATTACAATTGGAACGTCAACAAGTAAATACAGGTAGACAACAATTAGAACGTTTTGCAAGACGTCAAGCACAAGGTTTAATACCAATGCGTGGTAATCCACCACATCCAGGATCTAGTTCTGATACATCAACATTAATGTTAAATCCATCACCTGTGTTAATACAACAACCATCATCAAGTACATCAACAATACCATCACCAAAATCACAATATTTATTAATTGGTTTATTAGAAGAATTATCATTAAAATCAAATTCAGATAATTCAAAACAGGATCGTTGTCAATTTGTACAAGAATTAGTACTATCATCGATTATACAAAGAAATAAAACTGATGAAATAAAGGATTCAACAAAGGATAAAACAAAATTGTCAAAATTAAAAATGAAATTCGGTGATCGTTTAAACAAAAATGAAATATCAATTGAGGAAATCAATCGTCCAGTTAGACAAAGTAATACGGTATTGAGGGGACGTGCTAGACAAGATCCACAAAATTCAAAACGTCGTGCTGATGCAAATCGAGCAACTCTAGAGACTAATAATGGATCAAGAAATAGTGCTTCTGATAGTAGATAAGTAATTTAAAAAAAGGCAGATTTATAAAATGTGATAGAATATTTTTAATTTAAATATTACCTTTTATTAAAAATATTATTTTTTAATTACTTATTCTGAAATAAAAGCAGTAGAGAAATTGAAACAGAATCCAAAGAATTCAGCTAGGTTCATTACTTTTTTTTTGAAAATAAGAGTAAATGATAAATCAATTTGTGTTCGTATTATAAAATATTACTATAATTATTTGTTATAATCATCGTACAGTCACCTAAACAATTGTTGCTTCTAACAATTCACTGTGCTTATCGAGACATAATAATGTTTGTTTTACTCAATTTTAAATCATATTTGTAATTTAGTTCAAATAATAATAAAGGGCATGTTTGGGACAAATTCGTTTAATAATAATTTTCTTATTTTATTTTAATAGGTTGCAACACATTTACATTATCTTAATTAATTGCAATTGTAGATGATTACCTTCACCTGATAAATACGAGTATATAGACGGACCTGTAAAATTTTGGCATTAATCAGAATTAAAGCCCTCAACTTATTATTGCCAAAATTCAGTCTCGTTTAATAATTACAGTTAATAATTAATTGATTATTGACGATAATTATAAAACTTTTCGTTTTAGGTGAATCACCCGGTAACGCCCATTATTTGGCCAGCGATTCGAAAAATATTTTAAGGATTTATAGGGCCCCTAGAGAACATTTTAGCAAAATTAGAGCTTTGTAGCGCATTTGGAAGTTGGTCAAACAACGTTCAAAAACGGACTAAATACACAAAATGATTTAGAATGACTCGGAGACCCTCTCAACATTGATTTTTTTCGTTTTTCTCCACTTTATTCTGCAACAAGAAAAATCAATGGTGGAAGGATCCTCGAGTTATTTTTAGTCGTTTCGCGCATTTAGCTCGTTTTTGAAAATCGCGACCTTGTTCAAATCGAGCGTTTTTCGATCAAGTTTCAAATGAGTTACGTCGTTCTAATTTTGATAAAATGATCTTACGAATCCTTGAAATCTTTTTGGAATAATAGAACTTCTCGTTTTAGGCGAATCATCCGGTATATAAAGCGCCATCACTTGTCTGTTATCAGTTATCAGTTAATTATCCGCGCTAATGTCGTTTAGTTTTGCACAGTTCGGTTGTTTGTCGCAATCGCCCAAATACACATGCGTATATTGTTTGACTACTTGCGTACTGTTTATGTTAACGTTTATAGTGCGGATATTTTTATTTTTTTCTCTGTTATTTACATTATTTGTGTTATTATTATTTTGATTATAACTTGAATAATTTTGTTGATTGCGTAATAATTATTGACAAATGGGGGCGCCAAAATATTGTTGTTTTAAACGGACGCAAGCGTCTTATTAGTATTAGCGTCTAAACAATCTCTGTTCCAATATTGCGACGACGCGTTACGAAATTCGTCGCTACAAATAAATCAATTGATCTTCCACTATGAAGAAAAGTTTAATGTCAATTCGTCTATTTTATAATTTAAAAAATTTCAAAATTAATAATATTGTTAATAGAAGATTGTCGACAATAAATAATGTAAGTATTCAAATAATGATAATTAAAATTAATTGTCGATTTCTTAGGTTTATATCCAGCGATCTTATAACATCGCTAGTCAACACGGGTAATACAATTTAGAATATTACTTTATTCTATTTGTTTATTTTATTAACAATTTTTTAATTAATTATTTTTTGTTTTATAATTTTAGACGGTATTATTCTTTTGTCCACGATTTTAATTATGTTAGGTAGTAAGTAATGATTCGTTCATTTCAATCGTATCAATTTACTTACAATTTTTTTTGTTGATATTATAAATAGAGTTTAATTCACGAAAACAAACAGCGATAATAGAATAGTTGACATGTTTCAGCGGTGCTAAAGAGAATCGCACCGAAGATGCTCTATATGAATTATTTAAGAGCGAAGATACTGGCCGATTATCAATCGGAAAATTTTTATCGGTTGGTTTTTATATTTTTGTTATTTTTTTAGTGAAGATATTGTGAATTTTAGGCGCTCCGCACAACCGGTCTACGTAAAAACGATCCCCGACTGAAAGAAATGATGGAAACACTTAAACGACTCCAAAAGAAAGGTACTGATAATGGTGTACCTGTAGATACGCATAAATTAGATTTAGAAAATTTTCGATGGTATTATTGTAATTTTATTTTTTGATTTATTTTAATTAATTTGGTTGATTTCAGTATAATTGCACCCTGTATTGGTTTAATATCTCGCGCATTTAAACACCAATTTATAATACCGGATTTCACCGATTTTTGTAAACATATCGAAGAAATCTATTGGAAATGTAAAGATAATACAGACGGTAAAGTGGCCGACTATATACCGCAATTAAAACGTATGAACCCAAATTATTGGGGCGTAAGTATTTGTACAATAGACGGCCAACGATTTTCTATTGGCGATGTTAATATACCGTTTACAATACAATCATGTAGTAAACCATTAACTTATGGGATTGCATTAGATTTATTAGGTGCTGATGTTGTACATCAGTACGTTGGACAAGAGCCTAGTGGACGAAATTTTAACGAATTAATTCTAGATTATAACAGTAATAAAATGCATAATTAATGTAATGATTATGTAAATATTGTTCGTTCTTCCAGAAAAACCACATAATCCAATGATTAATGCTGGTGCTATTTTAGTTTGTGCACTATTAAAAACATTAGCAGCACCAGAAATGACTTTAGCTGAAAAATTCGATTTTACAATGAACTATTTTGAGGTAAGTATTCGCAAATAATTAGCATTTCAGTACTAAAAAATAAATAAAAAAAAGTAAGTTTCTTATATGATTTACAGAAATTAAAATTAATAAGCGATTAAATTCTTTGTTTATATTACGTGACATCTAAATTAGCGTCAATGTTACATAATTTTCTAATAATGATTATTCATACCTGGAGTGGGCCTAACAATAAGACAAGAGGCTAAAAAATATCCGAGATTTTTTAAGCAAGTTTTAATTTTTTTAACATCAAGTTGCTCCAGTATTTCTTCAACTGAGTTTTTTACAATTTCGTCTTGCGAAAACTTGTTCTATTTTCAAAAATTTGATTTTTGCCCCGCAAATTTCCTTTTATTAGCTTCCAAGCAAGGTATCTCTTCACTTTTAAAATTAGGAAAAAATATAGTAAATTAAAATTTTTGGTTATTAATGTTCTGGAAAAATAGCAAACTTATTGAAAAATTTCTTGACGGTTTGGAAAGCTCTTTCAATTTGCTATCGACGTTATAATATTCATAGCGAACTGATTAATGTAAGCTGAGTTATGGGGGAAAATATAAAAAAACATGTTCTAAGATTTTCCTCTGTAACTCTCAATTTCATCAAAATTTTCCGAAATACAATCATTATTGTGATGCACCTTGAAATGCTATTTTTAACGATGTTTTGCTCGTTTCTACATTGCAAAAAACAAGTGAGAAATCGCTTATTAAACATAAGAACTACCCGCCGAAGATTCTGCGTTAAATTGCAGTAATCCGCAGATTATTCTAGAGATAAATAATACTTTAATTCATAATGAGTTATATGTAAAAAATGACGAAATTGCAGACGTAACTCTATCGAGCAAGATTGTCGATTTAGATCTTTGTTTGAGAAGGCTTTTGTGCCAGTTTGACCCGGTTCCAAAGCGGCTTGCATTAATTTGCGGCCACTGTATTTACCCTAACAGCAAGAGAAATTGGGTACCCATTTCCGTACTCGTAATATTTACTTTTACCTGATATTAACGGTTTTAAAGGTAAATATTTGCTCAAATAATAGCAACCCGTTAGATGCTATTATTTATTAATCCATTGAATATACCGGGTGGACTATCTAAATGTTCCAAGTTCTTACTCCAACTCGCATCTTTAGATACAAGCAGAACAAGCGGTCAAAAACTTGACTGCTTGTCTGCTTGTAGTATCAAACGGGTTAGAGCCGGCACTGGTTATTCCTATATTAGTCCCTGGAGAACATTTTGGAAAAAGTAAAGCTCGTAGCTCATGTGTAAGTTGCTCAGAAATGATCGTTTTGGACAATGTCGGAATTTTCAAAAGCTCGTTAAGCGACTAAGAATGACCGTTCTAACAGTGAATTTTTCGCTTTCCTCCATTGAATTTCAGAACAAAATGGAGAGAAACGAAAAATATCAGTTTTGGGAGGATCCTAGGCATTTTAAGTGTGCAGCAAGCTTTAGAGATTCGCAAAATTATCCATAATAAGCGCTTTTGACCACCTTGCAAATTAGCTACGAGTTTCTAATTTTGCTAAAATGTTCTTTAAGGCCCATCCTTTAAATCCTTGAAATGTTTTGCAAATCGTTCTCCAAATTGGGTGATTTGCTATAAGAACAAGGAACATTTAGATGGACCACCCGGTATATGGACTTTTCAATTATTGAATTTCATTGATAGTCATTTTTAATAATGAAATATGACCGTCACGAATGCGTCACAATACGATTTCTTTTTATTTATATAAAATCATGTTTTTTAATAAATAATTTAATTAATATGAAAATGTGAAATTTAATATTTATTTGTAATTTTAGCGCTTAGCTGGCGGTGAAGATTTAGGTTTCAATAATGCTGTATTTTTATCAGAACGGGAAGCTGCCGATCGAAATTATGCATTAGGTTTCTATATGAGAGAGCATAAATGTTTTCCTGAAAAAACAAATTTCCGCGAATGTATGGACTTTTATTTTCAGGTAAACAAGTAGTAATGACTATTTGAAATAGCAATCAAATTTTCATTATTGAATATTTGATTGAAATTTTAGTGTTGCTCCTTGGAAACAAGCTGTGATAGTTTATCGATAATTGGGGCAACCTTAGCTAATGGTGGTATTTGCCCATTAACCGAAGAAAAAGTTCTTAAATCGGAGAGTGTACGGGATGTATTGTCTTTAATGCATAGTTGTGGAATGTATGATTACTCAGGACAATTTGCATTTAAAGTATTTGTTTATTTTCTTTTAAAATTGAGTTTTTTGTTGTTGTTTTTATCGTTGAAATTGATTGACTGAAATTAATTTAGGTAGGCCTTCCGGCTAAGTCTGGTGTCAGTGGGGCATTATTAGTTGTTATACCAAATGTAATGGGAATATGTTTGTGGTCACCACCCTTGGATCCATTAGGTAATAGCTGTAGGGGTGTACAATTTTGTCAGGTATTTACCTATTAATTATCTAAACATTTTTAATTAAATTAATGGACATTCAGGAATTAGTGAAAATATTTAATTTCCATCGATATGATAATTTAAAACATGGATCGAATAAAACTGATCCGAGAAAACATAAATTTGAAACAAAAGGAATGAATGTTATTGATTTGTTATTTTCATCAGCTACTGGTGATTTAGCGGGATTAAGACGGTGAATTTCATTAATGAATTAATCATTTCCAATTTTAATTATTTTATAAATATTTTATTTAGACATAAATTATCAGGAATGGATATGACATTAGCTGATTATGATGGCCGTACTGCCCTTCATTTGGCCGCCGCTGAGGGCCACATAAATTGTGTAGAATTTCTGTTGAAACATTGCGATGTTCCGCATAATGTACGTGATCGATGGGGGAAAACACCCTTAGAAGAGGCGATTACATTTGGACATAGTAATGTAATAGAATTTCTTCAAGAGTGGGATGAGCGCGTTCAACGAAACTCACAAAATAAAATCGAAGAAAACTCTCTACCAGGACTTGAATAAAGTTCCCTATTCTACAATATATAGAAAAATGCAACTAGTAAAACAAAAATTATGCACGTATACAAGGACTGATTAACTTATAATTCTCAATTATTATCAGTATTGTTGTAATTAAAGCAATATTAATCTGAATTGATTTTTATTTTAATGAATGTGACAATAAATCTATTTAATTACATTCTCTTTGTTTTCATTTAATGAAACAACACTCCACCATAAAAGAAAACGAAGGTCCCAGATTGAATTCGTTGAAGTGGGTTTAGTCGGGAATGAATCTGTAGTCTATAAACTGTTAAGGGATGGAGATTTAATTTAATTTTATAGATCTCCGCGAGGGCTTATAAAACATTCTCGGCAAATTATAAAAATAAAATCAACAGTACAAGGGGAAACGGAACGAATTATACGACAAGAACGTACAACATAACAAATACGGATAATTACAAAATATCTTCGATTTTATTTCTTTCATCATTCTATTTTATTATCACTTTCTCGGTTTTTTTTATCATTCATTTAATATGGTGAATAGAAAAAGGAGACGGCGCAAGCTCGAAAATTCATCCAACCTTAAATACTCAGCTTAGACGGTGTCAAATTATGAATAATTCAACAGAATTCGCTTTATTAAACCACAACCGAAAATTCACCCTACTAAAACACCTCATTTATATAATTTCCATCCGGAAATCCTTAGAATATCTATTTGCGCTCGTCACTGATAAACATAAAAAAATAATCTTCAACAAACCTATAATAAACAAAAATAATATTAACGACAACAATAATAACGTTGAAAAATTGTTTATTTCATCAGTGGATGAAAGACAAATTTTATTGTTACCACCATTCGCGTTTATACATTTATTGCAAATCCTTTTGTTTCTAGATTCAAATGAATTCTATTGTTGAGTGAATATAATCGTTTATTTATGATAGGCAAAAATTTATTAGCCGTAACGTCCATTTTTGACTTCCGTTTATTATTAAAAAATACAAAACAAAAAAATCGTCGTGGAAAAACCACAAATACGAGAATCAAGAGTGTGAACATGTTTCTTTGTCGTCGGAAAAAAAAATCGTATATTTTTCAATTCCTCAACTTCCCGTCTGGTAGTAAACAGGAAATTTTCAGAAAACATCCAAGCTTAGTACGACAACCACAATAGAAGATCGTGGATAAATAAAATTATAAATATAGAGACTGTTTGAGCTGAGGTGCACTTCGTTTTTGTTGCTATCAGCAAATTTGTTTCTCAAAATAAACTCGAATCGAAACAAACTATACAGGCGGTAGAAATATTTCGCTTTTTTGCTTAGTTTTCAAATAAGTTCTGCAGAATTCGGGCTGAAGTTTCGTTTCTCTTTAACATATTTTCCAATGTTTCCAACAATTAAAGTGATACCTTTGGTTGTACTTACGTGTGGACGTTGAGGTATCTAAAACTAATTATGCGATATAAACGTTATTTCTTTTACAGTTGATAAGAAAAGATAGGTCCAAACAACTTCTTCTGTTGCTGTTTTTATTAATTTCATAATTCAAATAATAACGTTTATTTTATTTATTTTAAATACTATCGATAATTTTATTAATAAATAATGGTGAGTGGAAATTTGGTGGAGGCGCCGGGAAACAATCCTGTATTATCAAATGTAAGGCACCTAACATTAATTATGCGACATAAACGTTATTTCTTTTACGGTTTATAAGAAAAGATAAACCCAAAAAACGTCTTCTATTGTTATTTTTATTTAATTTCATAACTGTTTGTTTTAAAGACTATCGATAAATATATTATTAAAAGAATGACAAGTAGAAATTTGGTGGATGCGCCGGGAAAGCAATTATGTATTATCAAATGTAAGGCATTTAACAATAATTATATAATTACAAACGTTGTTTTTTTACAGTTTATAAGAAAAGAAAGCCCCAACGATTCTTCTTCTGTTATTATTTTTGTTTAATTTCATAATTCAAATAATATTTATTTTCTCTGAGTTGCCGACAATTAAATATTTTTAATATTAAATAAAAGTAAGCATCGTTATTTACGCTACAGATATTGTTTGAAGAGCGTTAATAATATGTTTAAAACTTCTTTAAAGAAATAAGTTACTTTTCTAATTAAAGAAACATTCTCTAATGCATTTAATTATCTTCTTCCCTCACAAACCATAATTTTAATAAAATAATCAGTCGTATTCTGTAACTGTTGATAAGAAAATTATCATACATCATGGATAAATCAAATTTGTTTCTTTCAGCGGTACTGCTTTGAGGGCTATGCTAAATTTTAGAATATTATCGATAAGTATACTATAGACGAATGTTAGGTAAAAATTTGGTGGAGGCGCCGGGTAAATAATAATAATTATTATTAAATGTAGAAATTCTATGCATTTTGCAAAGAAAAAATTACATCTCCTAAAATAATAAATTTAGGGTACTCATCCTAGTGGTTACAAGATACATCCAGAAACTTGCGATTCGACAATATAAAAAATGCACATTTTCGATTTCTACCGTTTTCTATAGCTTTGATTACGCTTTGATAAAGGTCTGTAAGATTCCAACAGAAGATCTGAACGAATCGAAAAGGGGCAACAATTCGTGATTTAGTTCAACAATAATTCGGATTCTTTTAAATTACTATTTTAAGCTGAATGCCGTTTATCAAGTACAAACTACAATTTTTACGATTTCTCGAATTCTTTAAAAATTAATAATTGCAAAAATAATCAACGGGAAACAAGCATTTTCTGCATATGTAAATAAAACAAATTTTCATGGAAATATGAAAGAATCCGTTGGTTGATTTCGAATGGAACATAATCAAAAAGCGAGGGTTGTCGATGCTTAAAAATTAATCGAATTAATTCTTAAAAGTGGTTATATGTAGGCTACATACATATTTATTTAACTGGCTGTGAGTCGATACATGCTGTTTTATTTGTTTCTTTGGACCTACCAGCAATTTCTCTGATGCTATACTGAATAATTGAGAAAGAGTTGATTAATTTTAATTTAATTCATTTGGTTTTGTTTTCTACGTTCGAGAATACTATCAGATATGTTTCCATTTGTACGGCTTGGTTCATAAAATCTAGATGAAAATTGTGATTCTCATTGAAATCAGTTTCCTCGTAGCTTTATGAGATGTGGAAGAATTTTATATGCTACTTTTACCGTTTCATGTTCTTTGTGTTGAACATTATCATAAAGAAATCCAAGCACATAAATGTGTATTTGGTATTGGCTTTTTAAATATAGTGTATCTCAAAACAATTCTCTGATCTTTTAATAACCTTAGTCGTATTTGCAAAGTGAAAGAAATTAGAGCTCTATACAGAGAATTCTAACAATAGTGCTGCAATTATTTAATAAGACATCTATTAAAGAAACTAGGACGCAACAAGTTCTGGGATATTATAAGTAATTTTGATCATTTTGTGCATTCATTGGCAATATATTTTATTACATGTCAAGTAAGTTTTTTGAGATATATTCCAAACCGTCTGCTAATGTACTTGTAGATTTGGAGTGCAATAAATTGTAGATATATTTCTGGAAAGAATTCAGCGTATTTTTCATTGAAAACTGTGGAATTTATCACGAGCAAAGCGATACATTTTCGTTATCTTTTTGCTACTTACATAAGTAGTTGCGTATCTTATATACAATTAAATAATTGACATGGCGCTTGTCGTATATCACCAGTATTGTTCTTCTTATTTTTATAATAAGCATTCGGTGTGGTCAGACTGTCCTGACAGCGCAACGCAGGAGGAATAGATCAGAATATCCAGAACAGGATGCGTCTCGATGGTTCAGTAGTAATACGAGTGGCGCGTGTGGAATACACGGTGTATGGTTTATTATCACGCGTCTCACGTGGTAAGTTCTTGAGAAATTTCCAAGTTGAATATTTTATAATAAATATTAATTAAAATACAACAATTATTTGTTGTTGTATTTGAATTACTAACGTGTTTTTCGTTTTATAAAGCTTTATTGGTACGAAAACTCGTTTCAAAAATTCTTTTAACAACATCAAAGAACATTCTGAATAACAAAAATTTTCACTGAGAAATTGCAATTTCGCAAATAGCGCATATTTACGAAATTAATCGAGTTGTTAAACTTATTACTTAGTTAATATTGATGAAGCTATTATCGAAAATTTTCCGATGTATCCAGATACACCCCCATAAAAATAGTCGATAAAAACGGCAAAAGTAAATAAGATATGTTTTATTTTTGACGAAATTTCAGTCGATTTAAATATTTCAAACTTTCACAATTTCGATTATTATCCATCTGATCCCATTTATCAAATGGCATTATCTAAAACCATGAATTCTCTAACAACACTTTCGGCTTATATTTGAAATATCTGCCATTGACAATATTTCTATATAAACAACAAAGGAACTCATTTTAATAAGTAAAATCATTAAACAAATTTTATAAGTTTGCTAACAATATTTGTAACATAAAAAAAGACTTGAAGACTTGAGGCTATTTATCAAAATGTCATCGCCTAAATTTCTTTAACTAACAAAAAAATAATAAAAAAAGATCTACCTTCTTCCTGTTTTTCGTTAATTTTATTTAATACTACACGCAATAATTTGCCGAAGAGGCCGTAGGTGGCTTTAATTACTTAATGTAATTTGTTGTGTCAATAAGAAAAACTTCAGTGTAATTGCCTAAAGATCTGTCATTCCGTTTTGACTTAAACTTGGTGAGCATTTCAACAAACAAGTTAAATAATTCATTACAAAATAGGTAAATTAATAAATAAACTCCCCGGCGCATCCACCATTTTGCGCAAATTTTTCATACTTCAAACTCATTAGAAATTAACGAATTAATAGAATTTGATTGTTTCCTTTTGTATGCTAATTACGTGTTATATATGCGCTAATTTTTAGCGGTACAACATTTCGAGTCATATTTGCTAACAGGAAATAGGTCACAGAAGTAGAGGAGCATTATTCATTTATACATAAACGTATTAAATCTGAATTGGATGCCAGTCGATACTCATACGGTATGCAAAATAAATAAAAAAAACCAACAACGAACGGATTATATTGTTTTTATAGTAGCCAGATTATATTGTCTCAACAACGGCTATAAAATTTCATTGTGAACAGGGGTTGAAATCTGATTGTGTAAAAACATTCATTTCTATACAAATTTTCTAAATTAAAGCAGACTAATAATAATTTATTTGTGTATTGTAACAAAAATCATTTTATATGTTTCACCATCTTTGTTTCGCTTTTATCACCCAATTTCGCGGTACAACTTAAGATTGTACCATTAAACTCATCGTGGTAAATTGGCTATATCATATAATAACGCTGTTAAGGTCTATGTTGACGTCGAATTGTCTTGAACTATACGTATACGGATTACGACAACGACGTAAATGTTCCGAAATTGTTAATTATTACATCTACAACAATGTTGAAAGAAGAAAATAGAGTAGCGTGAAAAACGCTCAATATTCTTGTTTCTTTTCCCAACTATTATTTTTATCGAGTATTTTACAATATTTAGTGGTATAAGGAACATCAATCAATTGTGAGATATAAGGGTGTAAAGTCAGATATTGTTGAACGTGACTGGATAATTTGTTGTCTGCTGTTTTAATATGATTTGGCCGCAGTTTCGTAACATATCAAATAAATGCAATTTACTTGAGCTAAGCTTGCGATAATTGCATTTAACTGCATTATCAGTTTTAGCAGTAGTGAAAATTAAACTGACAAGAGATATATTCACATTAAAATATCAAATTAAACGGCAAAAATCGAGAATATTTTAATTTGAATTGTAAATAATTGTGTTTGAGATTTGATTGTACTCCAGTTATTTTCTGTTATTAACCGAATATTGAAAGTATCGTTTTAATAGTGACATTATTGAATTTAGATCGGCTTCTTTCGTTAGTCAAATTTGAAATTTTCCACGTCGTGTATAAATAATGCGAGCACGTCTACAACGTACAATACGAATTGATCTCAACATTTTTTCAGGAATTCAATTTTGTTCTATTTATTTAGAAATATTTTATATGATTCGTATACAAAGTCAGACGATCGCTGTATAATTTTATTTGTACGTTAAAGGAGAAACTCTGTATTCAGAAAGTTTCTCATTAACGGACTTATTGAGAAGGAAACGATTTGGAGAATTAACGACTACGTAATTGGAATGGAATACATTATTATAGATTTTTACAAATATTGGTGTACGACTGTTTCTGAATAGAAATTCTACTTTTCTACAAATGATTTATTTGGTGGTTTCATGTTGGTAAATGTAGGAAAAAGATCGGTAGAATTTTGTAGATAATACCATTGAAAAGTGATAATGGGGCGAGTTTTATCGTGTTTCCTCTC
>JAZBGW010001469.1:5225-15363 GCA_037464815.1 Mylabris variabilis
TGCTGCACATGGACTAGAAGGGCACATAATTTCGGTATTATCATTACTATACTAGATGTTATTATTAGCGGATAATTACTCACAAGGTCTTTGTACCAGGCAGTTCTTGTTACAATCAATTCAAGGATTTTCCCGTTTCTATCCAATCATTATCTGGTAATACAAAATATCGAAATTTCCATATTCGTTATGATCCTTCAATTCTGCAATTTCTCCTTATTTCGATTAAAATCGCAAATAATAACGGGAACTAATTGTATTTTTGTATTTTAGGATGGTGGTTGTACATGTCCCGGTGACGTGGCCAAAGCCTTCGGTGCCGGTGCTGATTTCGTTATGGCAGGCGGCATGTTTTCAGGCCATGATCAATGCGGTGGTGAAATTATCGAAAAGAATGATAAAAAATTCAAATTATTCTATGGCATGTCGTCGGATACAGCAATGAATAAACATGCCGGTATTATCATTACTATAATTTATTATTCATCAATTTTATTAACAATTTTATTAGGTGGTGTAGCTGAATATCGTTCATCGGAAGGTAAAACTGTCGAAGTACCGTATAAAGGTGATGTTGAAACAACTATATTGGATATATTAGGTGGTTTGCGTAGTGCTTGCACCTATACAGGTGCGGCAAAATTAAAAGAACTGCCAAGGCGTGCAACATTTATAAGGTGCACACAACAACTCAACAATATTTATAGTTAATTAATTCTGGTTTATTTAAAGTGCCAGTTAATTTTTAAGCACAAATTTGGCACAATTTACGTGCCTTTTTTCTCACTAGAGTAGAAGCTGCATCGAGTACTTGAAAATCGTTCGAAAATTGATTAAATCAATAAAAAAACAATTAGTTTAACAAATTAAAACACGTCATTTTTTAAGTATGATTCATCCAATATAATTCTAAAATTCTCTATTTTCTGTAAATTGTTTATTTAAATTTTTTATTTATTTATTATACTTTAAGTATACAATTAATTAAAGCAATTATACCAAATATAAAAGATGTAATCCTTAATTACAGTATTGAGAAATCGCTATATTTTGTTAATGTTTTTGCGATTAAAGACAAGGTAGAGCAATTGTTGATAAATTATTTAATTTTAAAATAAATATTTAAAAAAAAGAAAACGTGTTAATCATTTACACCAACAATGTTCTTCTCTGGGTTAATAATAAACAGCTAAAAGGCTGACCTAAACACCTTTAATACTTTCCTCAACCTGTACAAGTTAGCTTCATCAAAGACAATGAAAATAAGTCTAATTGTTTCCATAATCATCTATTTACCGATAAGTATTCTTTGTGAATTATTAAAATATAATTCTAGCATTGATTGCAAATCGCCGATATACTGTTTAAATAGAAATGTGTTTACATTTTGCTTTATTGTAAATGGTCGTGTGGTTTTATCGGAGGACAGCTACACGTGCCCGAAAGGATACAGCTGTTCCCCAGACGAATTAGTACCGTGAGTATGTTTCCATCGAATTTACGTTTCATCTAACAAATACAAAAAGCTAACCGCTTGGATATTTGCAGGTGCAGGCTAAATTATAGGCATATACCAAGTTCAATAAGTGTAGCACCAACAATGGCGACTACTGTGGCTTCCATACGGAGTACTACAACTACACCAGGTCTCAATTGAATTCGTTTATTGATTGTGAAATAATTCAATGTTTTTTCAACTCTAGTGTTGTGTTCAAGTTCCATGAAATTCCCATCGTCGAACTGTAGTCAATTCTACGAATGTACAAAAATTTTATGGTGGTACACATTAGAATTACACACATGTCCAAATAAACAATATTTTGATCCACAAACACATCATTGTGGGAATATAAAACGTAATAATGATTGTCAATAATTCTAATAACAGTAATAAAAGAGAATATCATAAAGATTGTAGTGTTGTTTTATTTATTTAGATCTTAAAAAATTAATTATAGAATTATATTTATATGTAATAAAGTGTTTTCCGACACAATAGTCTAAAAATTCGAGCGAACAACGAATACAAATGAATTCTTTCCAGTTATTGTGCTTTATTGTTGTAATATCTTACAACTTTTTGCAATTAGAAGCTCAAACTTGCTCAGAATATGGAATTTATTGTTTGAATTCAATCGAATATCGTCTTTGTATTGATATCAGTGCTAAAGGAGCTATGTTGCTTGGACCTTTATTGATTTGTCCTAAAGATACGTACTGTAATGCCAACAATAGATTTCCGTAAGTTAAAATTTCTATAGAATTTTTATTCTTTTAAAAAAAGCTTTGGATTAGGTGTTCAACAGCAAAGCCGACTACTACAACAACTCCAACAACAACAACAGAAGTTCCTGGTAAAATACTTTTATCCAATACCATAATTCAATCGATTTTAGATCCGTAAAGTACCTCATAACTCACTAGTGAGTTATGAATATAATGAATATAACCCGCTATTACTATTAGAAATCAATAATTTTATTGGAACAATTATTTAATATTAAGATTAACATTATTATACTTGCCGCGATAGTTATGTAGAAAAGTATGCCAAAATCACTTCCTCATTAATTTTTTTTACACCACTTGTCTCCATCCATGTTTTAAACTGCTGTAAATTTTTTTCGTACTTATTTTTCGATTTTTTCGGTATTAAATTCGTAGAAGCTAGTTTAGTTGCTTCTTTAATTGCTTTTGGGGTGACAAACATGTTTTTATTCAATTGAAAATTGTGAGCACAATGAAAAAACGCAAAAGAATTAGGAGAAAAAACAGCTGAATTATTTATAAAAACAGCAACAATCTCCATAGCAACCAAAAATCAACCCGACCTGATCCTAATTTTTTGACTGTCATTTCATTTTAAACTATATAGAAATATCGCAATGAATTAATTAGAATAATAAAAATCGTTTTATTCGGTGTTGGATAAAACATTGTATACAACTCGTGTGTTATGGGCAATAGTTCACTCGAGAATAGAACACTCAACTGACGCCTTGTGAGTAAACTTTTTCTCTCGTGAACTATTTGCCCCATAACACACTAGTTGTATAAATAACTATTTTTTCTTAATTCTTAAATTATTTTTCGTTAATTTGGTAGCACCACCTTCATGTACTGAAGCCGGTAAATATCGAGGACCTAACTGTTATCAATATTACGAATGTGTAAAGTCATGGTGGTCGTATAAAGTTGTATTGAGGACATGCGATAAGGGTTTAGCATTTAATCCAACAACAAAGGAATGTGAATCGGCTGAAAAATTGCATTGTAAAATCACTGTCTAATACATTAAAGTTATCAATTGATTATATTTTGTAGATAAATAGCATAGTAAATTAGTGATTCCGAATTGATTTTTACTTTAATTTTAGAAAATTTAGAACCTTACAGGGCTATTTTTAAGTCTTAATTAAGCACCTCTTTCCTCTACCTATGATAGCTTAAATCTCGCACTGTAAGGTCATCAAGCCTATTATGTATTAACTATTTTGCAAGTAACATTTTTAAGACGTTACAAATAGAGGCATCTATAACGCTCATTTTAAGATATTTCCTCAGAGCACAATACACGGTCCTATGATCGATCGTTCCTGGAGTACCTTAGAATTTCTACTGTTCTGAAACTCCAAAAAGTTTTGTGCGGTGTTTTCCTTCGATTTCTTTCTCTATGGCCCCTCTAGCGTCATAAGAGTCTAGGTCTAATTAGAGCTGTTTTGGTGGCCTTTTTTGTTAAAATGTGCTTTTCTTTATTCCTTCCAGCACACTGGTAGGCTTTCAAGATAATCTTGTTCAAGCAATACACTAGGGCTGGGTAAATAGGAAGAGAAAAAACTGCGCAATTTTTGTTTTTAGTTTGTGATATATTAAAAGATTAGCTCATTTTTTAAAAAAAATACAGTCCAGCATACTGTAAATTTGAGCTAAGGCTATAAGCTCACTTTAGTGTTTCTTCTCAATTCTGAGGCTTGTATCTAAGACTATGAATCATTAATAAATACCTGATGCAGCTTTGTTGTTCGAATCTTCCAAAAATCATTACTATTTGTAGTCTATTGAAGATGCCAAGGGAAGTGATTCTACTCGAAATCAAGACGATTTTCTAAACCATTTAATGATAAAGTTAGTATTTTTTATAACAGTTAAATATCGTATAGAAACTGTACATTTCAATCAAATAAAATCAAAACAGTCTTCCAATATTTGTTTATAGTATCTTCATCTTCACATTTAGAAAATACACTACACTATTAGATGATTCTACTTTTTCTATCTTATATCAATGCTTCGTAACACGCTCAATATATTCTCGTTTGATACTTTCCCTCTCCTCTTCCGATGGCAATGCTGGATAGATTCCACGTCTTCTACGATCAGCTCGTACAGAATTCTTAAATAAATTTACAATAGAAAAATGATTAAAACTTGAAATATCGATATTTACCCAAAAACTCTTACAAATTTTATAGTTTTCGATTTGTAAATTACAGGCTTCTTTATCGAAATTATTGTCATTGAAGCATTTATATGTCAATTCCTGTTCTTTTAGGCACGGATTATTCTTTTGTGCTTCCCGATTTTTCATCGTTTATCATCCAGTACGAAATTTTCCCCACACAAAAATTTTTAGGTTGACAATAGCTTTCAGATGACAGCTGCAATCAAATCTAGGGTTTTTCATTAAGTAATATTACCAACATCAAATTTATTTAAACTCGTTAAATTATTAAAATTTTTGTTGGAGAAAAATCTTCAATAAAGTGGAAAATATTTGAAAATTTGTGAACAAAATTTGATACGAATTGGATTTTTTAATTTAGTTCTCGGTGGTTGAAACAATTGGGCCGGAAAATGTTGGCAATACTGATTTTGGTGACTAAACGAACATCACCATAATTGACTGGACTGTGAAAGAATGAGGAATAAACGTAAATAATTTTTTTTTGTGATTTGATTTCTTGATTTTTTTTTGATAAAGTTTCAATTTTGTTCGGTTTTTAATTGGAAAAATACAATAAACAATAGTGTAATTGTTTGGGTTGTGTAAGTTTTTTTTTTTAAAAAAAATCCACCGATAAATACCGTCAACACATATCAATGTTTTGAAGATGTCGAAAATCAAGATTGATAATAGGAATTTCGTTCAAAATAATAACAACAATAATAAAGTTGAAGTTAAAAGTAAAGTAAGTTTGATTAGATTCGTATTTGATTACTATAGAATCAGGTATTGTAGAACAATATGATTGATTAATTAACTTGCTAGATTTTTATGTTAATAACTTTCTACAGGTAGCCACTTAAGGAATGAGAGCATGAATCATTTAAAAAATACTTAATTATTGTATTGTAATTTCCATTATGTCCATAGATTAATTGTTGATTGTGTTATTTGATTGTTTGTTTTCAGTTTGATGCCGAATTTCGGCGATTTTCAATTGATCGTGATCTACAAGCACGTTTCGATGAATTCCATGCTTTAATAGAACGTCTACATCGTCTTAAAGATATTGCATTTCTAATTTCTTATATCGACCCAAGTGACCAAGATTTATTACCAATTAACAATGATGATAACCTACGAAGAGCATTAATGAATGCTAAACCCCTATTGCGTGTAATAATCCAAAGAAAAGGTAACTTTTATTAATGGATTAATTTCGATGATAAATTAATAAAAATTCTTGATTTTTATTAGGAGATAGCTTGGAGGAATTGAATGGTTATGGTACGATAAAGCCGCGCAATTTGATTTCTAGTATCTTAGGCGGTACACCTGGACGTACTAAAAACTTGGCAATCTCCAATCCACACGATTTCCGACAAGTTTCATCAATTATCGACGTTGATATCGTACCTGAAACTTGTAGACGTGTTCGATTGTTAAAACATGGCTCAGACAAACCACTCGGTTTCTATATAAGAGATGGAACAAGTGTACGTGTAACACAAAGCGGTAATTTCTATTCAAATTAAATTAGCAAACATAATTTAAAAGTAACAATATAATTATAGGTTTAGAGAAGATACCCGGTATATTTATATCGCGTCTTGTTCCCGGTGGTTTAGCTGAATCAACTGGTCTATTAGCTGTTAATGATGAAGTATTAGAAGTCAATGGTATAGAAGTGGCTGGTAAAACATTAGATCAAGTTACTGATATGATGGTAGCAAATAGTTCGAATTTAATAATAACAGTAAAACCAGCCAATCAACGTACAATTGGTCCAGTACGTCGTGGTAGTTTTAGTCGTAATTCACAATTATCAAGTGGTTCACATCAATCACAAACAACAGCCGGTTCAGATCCTGATGATAAATACGATCAAGATGAAATTGTTGATTTAACAGGTGGTACAAATCTAGATGAAACACATACAATAACAACATCATCAACAACAATAACAACAACAACAACACCAACAACAGATGGAATTCTAAATCTATAGCTATTCCATGTTATAGAATCTTAATTATTTTTTTATTCTATAAAATTGCTAAAACAATTAGAACTTAGTGACTATAATAACTATACAGTCCAGTAATTATAACGTTTATTTTGCTGTTTTTCTGATTCTTTTGATTAATAGACAATTGTCTGCAGCTTTATTTGATTAAATTCATGGTTATAGACCATATACTTTTCGTATGTACTTAAGAAACTTGTAAGACTATTTAAGAAACATTCCTTATACAATTTTTATTCCAAACAATTTTTTAATTATATATGTTTATTGTGTTCTATCTATTATCATATTTTATTGTTCAATCTTTTTTTTAACTATAAGTATTATTGTTACACTCGAAATGATCTGTATTGTAGAAAATTACACAAAACGAAATTATTAAACAACAAAACGAAATTTTGTGTAATTTTCATTAATTACTTCCAATGTTTCTGTGAATTGTGTGGCAACTTTTATTTCGTCTTAAAAAAATCCTGTAAATAGTACCTTTGTTAGTTTTATACACTTGTGTTTCGTTTAAATTGGAAAATGTGGAGGCCTTAATCTTAACTATAACATGAAATGAAATCCGTCCTATTCTCTATATATTTGCCTTACAAGCTTGTATTCCAAAAAAATTAAATGTTTTGATAATCGATAATTTGTTGAAATAGTAAAAGGTACATTATGCAAATGTTATATAGTTGCATCACATGTGTACTTATAAAGTTATTAGAAATATATATCTCGAGTTAAATTCTTGTATTTTTTAAATATTGTAACATTTCGAAAATTTCAAAATGATCATAGTACATGTAAAATGTGTTGTCTATATTTGTAGACACACATGAAGTTAGCTGGTGTTATAGATTGCGTCCTATTTTTAACGATTTTATTTAATGTGAAGTTCGTTGTGTCAACTGTCATCGGTTAACATATGAGAGGAAAACACGTAGCAAAAGTCTAAGAAAACATCAACAAATTTTGTAAAAAATTACAATTTTTCTTATGTAGTTTTACCGGTGTTGTTTTTGTGGACGTGTAAGTTAAACAATTCGGCGAGAAGATGAGATCTCTAGGAATATCCTTATTAAGTTTAACATTAACAACAATTGTGATAGCGAATGCTTATTATCAGAAGAAACAATTCTACCCTTCTGTTGTCTATATTACGAAATCTAATCCTAGTATGGCTGTAAGTATTGTTTTGATTACACTAAAACTATTTATTAACATGTCTTTTTTTTAACTTTGTAGGTAATTTATATACAAGCTTTTATTTGTGTATTATTGTTAGGGAAAATAATGAGAAGGATCTTTTTTGGACAGTTACGATCGGCAGAATTTGAGGTATATTTGTATTTATATCAAATTATACCGGATAAGAGTACGGCTTTTGGATGGCGAAGATTCTAGAAAACGTACATTTTCTGTGTATGATCCAAAAAATCAACATCTTAAATAAGCTGACAGATGATAAAGGCACAAAAATCTCAACGTTTTGACCAAAACATGTTTGTAAACCTTTTAGTTGTGTTGCTTTTTAAATAAGCATAATCATCATTGATAACAACAGATAGCGTAGTTGCACTCGAAATACATATTTGTGCCCCTACACATCTCAAATGCAATTTGTTAAAGCCTGTAAAATCCAAAAGCTCTACCCTTAACAAACATAATATTTTATAAATAATAGAAATTGTAAAATTCCAGCATTTGATGGAACGTTCATGGTACGCAATTACTGAAACTTGTTTAGCTTTTACAGTATTTAGGGATGATTTTAATCCAAAATTTGTTGCATTATTCACATTATTATTATTTCTGAAATCGTTTCATTGGTTAGCTGAAGATCGTGTGGATTATGTGAGTATTTTCATGTTTGCTTTATAAAAAAAAAATTGATATAAATAATAGATGATTGTTTGTAGATGGAACGAAGTCCTGTGATCAGTCTGATGTTTCATATCAGAGTTTTATCATTATTACTTCTGTTAGGATCGTTAGATTTTCATTTTATACAACATGCATACTTATCGACTGTATCCAAAGGTGCATCTGTACAATTGGTATTTGGTTTTGAATATGCAATCTTATTAACAGTTGTTATTAATATTGCAATCAAATATGCATTACATTCAGTTGATTTAAATAGTGAAACACCATGGGATAATAAAGCTGTATTCCTATTATATACAGAATTATTAATGGGTTTAATTAAAGTTATATTGTATGTTGCATTCGTTGCAATAATGGTACGAATTTATACATTGCCATTATTCGCTTTTCGTCCCATGTATTATACAATACGTAATTTCAAAAAAGCATTAAGTGATGTTATATTATCACGTCGTGCTATACATAATATGAATACATTATATCCGGATGCAACACAAGAAGAATTACAAGCTGCTGATAATGTTTGTATAATATGTCGTGAAGAGATGACAACAGCATCAAAGAAATTACCCTGCAATCACATATTCCATACATCTTGTTTAAGATCATGGTTTCAAAGGCAACAAACATGCCCGACATGCCGTTTAAATATTTTACGTACACCGACAACACAACATCACCAACAACAACAACAACAACAACAACAGCAGCAACAACAGCCACAAAATAATAACAATAATGATCGACCAAATTTACGACAATTCAATCAACAGAATCCATTTTTCAATCAATTCTTGAATCCGTTTCAATTATTTAATCAACCACAACAACAAGCTCAACAACAAGGAATTCAACAGAATTTACAACAACCACCTTTATTTACAAATTTCGGTCAAAATTTGGGTAATTTAATACCGCCAAATACAAATAATAATGGAAATGGTACAACAGTTATACCACCATTTATGTTTCCACCATTCCCATTTATGCCTTTTATGGCACCACCACCAATGCCATCACCAAATTTACGTTCATTATCACCGGAAGAATTACGACGTATGGAAGGTAATGAGAGGGAGAATGTTGAAGCTAGAATACAATGTTTGAGAAATATTCAAGTAAGTTTAAAATTATTACGAATATAATTTTTTTCGTCTTCTATAAGTAAGTTATTTCTGATAACCTTTAGGAATTTCAATTTCACATACAGGGTCTTTCACGTAATTACGGTCAGTGGCAATAACTCTTTCATTTATCAATAAAATCAAATGATTTTTACAAGAGCTTGAAGGACAACATCTAAGCTTTCTATTGGAGGTGGAAGCATCTCTACAATTTTTAAAAATAAGAGAAATTGACGTCAACTTTTGGAAATTTAATATCTAATTAAAAATTGCCACTTTTAATAATTTATAGTCAACTAAACACAAAAAGAATATTTTCCTTTTGAAAAATTAATTTTCCTTTGCAAGAAAAAAATCAAAAACTTGTTAAAGCTAGACAAGACGTGTAAATTGGAAGAAATACCCAATTCTGTCAGTTCGATACACAACAGATGTTGTGTTGTACTTCCTCCCTCGCTCTTTTTCTCTGGCTGATTAACTTTTTTTAATGTTATTATCGAGAAATTGACCATTGAAAATATTATAAATTAAATTTTATGTTCCTTTATTAATTAATTTTATTAGGATACAGAAATAAAATTAGAATTAGATATAAGCTGTGCAATGATACAAAACAATACAAACTTTTTAAAAAAACAAAAACAATAAGAGAGCAATAAACCAATT
>JAZBGW010001470.1:0-15360 GCA_037464815.1 Mylabris variabilis
GCAAACTTTTTTCATGTTTTTTTAACGCATACTGGTAGAATACGACTTCAAAAAAGCCCTAAAGTGAGGATCATTACAAAATTACTGAAAATAAATTAAATATAGGGCTCCTACTTATTTTAGTGCTACACAGAAAATTTGTCAAATAATTCATTATAACAACATGTTTTTGCCAAATATATGTACGTAATTTAAACAAGTAATCGTGTATCCAACTATGTGTTTTCACTTTTTTTCAATACATTTCCATTGAATTTTTCGCAAAAAAAAATTATAATAAAGAATAACTTAAACATAACCTCCATTAGTAAAATAAATTGAAATATGTAAGCGAACAGTGTTGCCAAGTGTACATTTTTTTTCAACAATCACCAACAGATGGCTGGCTTTCTGAATTTTTAAATTCAAAAATTATCTTGTTTCTAAATCTAAATTATTGAAGAATAATTAAAAACATGTTATTTAATAATCATAATTCACATGCTAGAATAATAAATACATTTTATATATTCTCATGCGTTTTAATTTTCACCATACCTATGCTTAACATATAGTAGGCCGTGATTGAAAATTTTATTCCGATCTTCTTTTGTTTTTTTTTCACATACGCCATTTTTGTTTTATTGTAAACCATTATTGATTGATTGACTGTCCTTCGATTTGTGCATTTTTTGTGATCTTATCAGTAATCAGTACCATAGACAGTACTTTTCAATACTTAATTTGATTGTTCGAGTTTGTTGGTTTGTATTCCTACATTTTTTTGGTTATTACTAATTTTTTATTAATTGTAAAACATCTTTTTTTCTAGATCTTGTATAACTTTTGTTAGTTTTTGTGCGCTTTTGAATCATAGTTAAAAAATTTTAAACCTTCCAATGGGCCGAGTGAAGCTCGGTCTCCCAGGTACTTCCTATGAAATTAGAACTAGATGGCGAGAAATTTGAAAAATATTTTAAGAATTTGTAGAGGGGTTTCTGGAGACTATTTCAACAAAATTAGAACCTCCTAGCTCATTTCTAATTAGGTTAAAAATTACTAGTTTCTGGCGATTTCGCGATTTTTAAAATGAACAAAAATGACTCGAAGATCCTGCCAACATTAATTCTTTTCGTTTTTCTCCATTTTATTCTGGAACAAATGGAAATATTTCGCATTTTCTTTAGAATGCAATGGAGAAAAACGAAAAAAATCAATATTGAGAGGATCTTCAGGTCATTCTTAGTCGTTTTACTTTGAGAATCAAGACATTGTCTAAAACAAGCGTTTTTTGACAAGCTTTCAAATAAGCTACGAGGTTCTAATTTTCCCGAAACGATCTCTAGACACCCTCCTATTACTCCTTTTTCGAATCATCTTTCAACTAATAGAAGTTTTACCAGAATTAACCAACTTTAAAAAAACAGCCTGTATACAGAGGTTTCACTGTATAAATAAACTGTATAATCTAACGCAATTATCACATTCCGCAATTATTAACATTAAATTAATCGCTCGATGGTTCGTTTAAAAAAAAATCGTTTAATCGACAATAAATATCCGAATCTAGAGCCTGTCAAGTGTCGATTTATTTCAACTATTCCGGATTCGTCTTAATTGAATTCAAATATTTTTTTTTTATCTAAACAATACCAAAGCGATCAGTTAAGAAGCGAAACTAGAATACGATCCTCGTCTAATTTAATAAAAGAATTGAACAAAGAAAACTTGACGTTATCGTTAACTTAAAAACTCATTTATTCGGCAATTATCCGGGGGATGCACGAAAATTAAGAGCGATTCAAAATTGCTAAAATTTTGTTAATTAACAAATTAGTTTAGGCTATGATTAAAATCGAGAATTTTCCATATATTCTTGATGAGAGGTTTCACTGTATTCGTTGATTTATTAAAAAAACTTCTCAAACGAAAAATTGTCGTTATTATGGCTGCATTGTTCGTCGACATTTAGACAAATCTTTGAAGCATTCACATGTTCAGTCTAATAAAAGAGCCATATTTTAAACAAATAGGATGTTGGATCTAGATCTATTAGATGAAGACCGATTCGAAAAGTATTTTACGAAAATTAGAATCTCGTAGCTTATTTCTAAGTCGCTTCTAACGCTATTTTCAAAAGCTAGCAGAGCTCTGGAAATGACTTCGAGGATCCTCCCAACATTAATTTTCTCTTCTCCATTTTATTCACGAACAGAAGGAAAAATTTGTAGAGAATATTTTATATAATTTAGCAAAATTAGAACTTCGTAGCTTATTTGGTAGACAATCAAAACAACTCTTTTTGAAGATGTCGCGATTTTCAAAAAAATTTTGCAGGCATAAAGTAGTTTTGCATGACTCAAAGATCCTCCAACATTGACTTTTTTGCGTTTTTCTCCATCTTATTTTCGAACTTAAGCGAATATTTCGCATTTTTCTATAATGCAATGAAGAAAAACGAAACAAATGTTTGTTGGGCAGGTTTTCGGGTCATTCTTAATCGTTTTACGTGTTTAGCTCATTTTTTTAAAATGATAGCATTGTCCAAGACGAGCATTTTTGACCAACTTCCAAATAAGCTACAAGGTTCTAATTTTGTGAAAATGATCTCCAGGAACCCCTCTACAAATTCTTGAAATATTTTTCGTATCGCTCGCCAACTAATAGGAGTTTCACAAGATTTTCCATTCTAATTCATTTTTTTTTCTTAAAATGAGTCAAGGAATCATATCCTTCATTTTCAGATACATGTTTTGAAATACCCAAAACAAATTCTGCATGAGAAAATTTTTGTTTTTTCTCTAAAGCTGGCCAAAATTACAATTTCCTCAGTGTCGTAAAAATTAGCGGCAAAAAAGCTTGTAGACCCCTAAAATCTTTGCCACTGCCATATTAAAATAAATTGAATTAGCACTCATATAGTGACGTGGGCAAAATCTGAGTACAGCATCTCAAACGGTTCCTGAGATATTGTTAAAAAACAATAACAAAAAAAAATAATTCTTTGGCACTCTGTATCTCGAAAACGTTGCGTTTTCGGACCTACGTTGTTGGGAACTTTTTTTCTTAGAAAGAGCCAAAGAATCACACGTTTCATTTTCCGAGACATAGTTTGAAACACCCTGTATATACGTGAAATTAGAAAAAATCATCTTTCTAAAAAAATACAACTCTGTATCATAACTCTGTAGTTATCAATTATCAAGATAATCAAAAGATAAAACACACCACTTTTAAGAAATACCTGTAGAAAGCCCTGTTGGTTTTCTTGTATCTACAGGGTTGCTGCTGCAAATATACCAAATTCTTTTGAAACTGCTATTAGTTGGTGAGCGATTCGTAAAATACTTCAAGGATTTATAGAAGAGTGTTTAGAGATCATTTTAGTAAAATTAGAACCTTGTAGCTCATCTGGAAGTACGTCAAAAAATGCTCGTTTTAGACAGGGCCGTGATTTTAATAAACGAGTTATACACGCAAAACGACAAAAAATGACTCGGAAATCCTACCAACATTGTTTTTTTTCGCTTTTCTCCATTGTATTCTAGAAAAAAAAGCGAAACATTTTCTTCCCTTCCATAATAAAAGCCAGAAAAGCGAAGGATCCCCGAGTCACTCTATGTCGTTTAACGTATATAACGCATTATTAAAAATCGCGACATTGTCAGAAACGAGCAATTTTTGACCAACTTCAAAATGAGCTACGAGGTTCTAATTTTGCTAAAATGATCTTCAGGCATCCTCTTATAAATGCTTGAAATATTTTTCGAATCGCTAGCCCACTTTTGTTTGTACCATGGAACTAGTCGGAAAAAACTAAATCGGTATTTTTCCATTACGTTTTTCAATGTCTTTTGGTCGCCGAGATAGCCTCTAGTTGCATCGAATATGGTTCACCCTGTACATTAAAAATTCCCCACAATTCATGTAAATTATACAAATTTCTTAATTGCCTCATCTATCTGATGCTATAACGGATTTTCACTACGTTTAGTTTCCCCACGAATTATCGCACAGTAATTTTAGACTGTATTCGGTGAAATGCGTTACTGAATAGAGTTATAATAAATTCATTATTGTGAAATAGCCGGAAGGATTTAGCTTGTTACTAAATGTCGAAAAAAAACTGTGGGAAAATAGACAATCTTCTATATGAAAAGAAGACCGGATTCTCCCCATATCTTTCAAACAATAAAAAATACATGTAAAATTTTAAATAAAAATTGCAATAAAACTAATATTAAATTTGATTTTTATTAGCCCTGTCAACGTTTTGTATTAAATATTTAATAAAAGCCGGTTGAAACTTTCCGGATGTTGTAATAATTTTGCTTTCATTCCGACGAAAGTTGATGCTTTGTTCCATCAAAGGATACAGTTTTGTCGTTGTTGATGTATATAAGAAGATTTTTAGAGAAGCTAACATTTTATTTTTTATATTACATCTTGTTGAATTTCGTGTGTTAAACTAACCGAATGACAAAATAAATATTCCAATATTGAAAAAAAAACGACAGGCGAAATCAGAATCAGTTTATGCATGCGAGGATATCGTCTTTTATACAAAACAAGCCGGGTTAGATGTTTTTGATCGATAAAAATGTCTGTTTTAAAAACTTTATTTGGACGAATACCGGATTTTGACGCATAAAACATTTGCTTTCAAATACTATTAGTAAATTAGAAATTCATATGAAGCATCTGATGAATATTAAAAAAACAAAACAGTTTTCAAAATACAGGCCTTTTCACGTAAATATGGCCAGTGGCAATAACGCTTGAAGGGCAACACCTAGGCTTTCTATTGGAGGTGAAAGCGCTCTTCTACAGTTTTTGAAAATAAAAGAATTTGACGTCATCTTTTGGAAATTACGCAATTACGCATAAAATTGCCACTTTTAAAAATTCATAGTCAACTAAATACAAAAATATTTTCCTTTTGAATCGTTGGAAGAAAATAATTTAAGATATTTGAAGGGGTGACTGACCTGTTTCAAGAATCTAGTTCAGGGGATTCCTTTCCCTTGAAATCATAAATGTTTAAACTAGACAAGACGTAAAAAATTGAAAGAAATACCCGATTCTGGCAATTCGATACACAACAGATGTTTCTGTTATTCAATACTTCCCCTCTCTCTCTGGCTGGTTATTTTTTTCTCAGTGTTATTCTTGAGAAATTGACCACTGAAAATTTTAAAAATTAAAGTTGGTCTTTATTAATTTATTTTATTAAAGTGTGAATTGTTCAGAATTGGGTATTTCTTCCAATTTACTACGTCTTGTCTAGCTTTAAACATTTATGGTTCCAAGAGAAAGAAATTCTAGAAGCAGGTCAGCCACCACCTCAAATATTAACAAATTTTCAGATCTTTTTCTTGCAAACAAAAATTAATCTTCCGAATAGAAAATATTTTTGTATTTAATTGACTATTAATTTTTAAAAGTGGCAATTATTTTTAATATTGCGTAATTTCCAAAAGTTGACGTCAATTTCTCTTATTTTCAAAAATTGTAGAAAGACGCTTCCACCTCTAACAGAAAGCCTAGATTTTACCCTTCAAGTTCTTGTAAAAATCATTTGATTTTATTGATATCTGAAAGAGTTATTGCCACTGTCCGTATTTACATGAAACACCCTGTATTTCGCCTAGATAACAAAAATTAGCTTAAAATACACCTTTATTAAAAATAAATTCGCTAAATATAACACAAAACCTTGAATTACGACAAATTGTATTTTTGTAGCACTAATTTATAATAAAAATTTGATAAGTAGCCAATTTATTAAAAACAAGAATCATTTATAATCAAAGTAACGATTCTTTTACAATTTTGGTGGAGGCGCCAGGTGAATTATCCACTAATTCTACACACTACATTAAACATAACTGGCAATTTCCTTTCATGCATCAAATTTTATGTAAATTAAACAATATTAGCCTCGAATTAGCCTCATTTAATTCAACTAAATTTACAACATGATGTTAATCAATTATTATAATGCGTGGTTTCCAGTTAAACCATTTTTTGTAATTAATAATTTTGAGAGTAAAACAAACAACAACATTATTATTAATTGTTAAACATACTGATAACTTATCAAACATACTTTGTTTTTATTAATCAATTTTTTTTTAGGTCCACTGAGATTTATTTTAATCTATTGCATATTTGAGTGCGAAAATCAGTACGACTAGCATTTTTATAAGGAACACGACGATAACGAATAAATTAGTTTCTAATTACAATTTCTATAAGAGAAATAGATTGGCAATAATTGTATTCCAACGCTATTTTAAACAATGCTAAAATATTGGCTATTAAATTGAAAAAATGTCTGTTGAAATAATTCACACCACCTGTTGGAGTCTTGGATACATCCCCCAAATATTTCTATCGAATAATTCGATAATCACCCAAAGTTTCTATCGCACAAATAATTGGTAAAAGGCCGTAAATTCTGAACATTATGAAACCGTGTGCTTTATTAAGCACAAGAAATATTCTAAAACTTTGATAAAAACGAAGAAAATCGATCTTTATAACAGTTAATTGAACGTATCTTTGTAAGTTTATTCAGGTTTATGCGTCTCTAAACGAAGCAAAGCCCGGAAAAAGCCGAATTTTGCCCGGAACGAAATTCGTTTTTTTTCGGTTCAAGCATACCACTTGACACGATTCTTTCTCTTTTTTTTTACTAATTTCCTCTTTCTTCCCAGCCCCGGAACTGTGTCAGCAATCCTTGTGTATTTTGATTTTGCTCGAGCATCTGCCGATTTTTTACCACATGCCTCAGGCCGAGGCGTGCGTAAAATGCTGTGCCAACTGAACGTCCCGTACAAAACTACTATAACGCGAGAAACCACCCGATTTCGATGATTTTTGGTATATCGGTAGTTCATTTTATTCTAAGGGATGCTTGTTAAAGGAGATCTTAGGGGTTAAAGTTACCTCTACAAAATTAGCTTTTTTCCCTCAAATATGTAAAGGCTCAATATTTTTTAATGGTTTAGTTGATACAGATTCGCTAGGGCTATCAACAAATGTAAGCCGCGTTTTCATCCCTTGTTGAAGTTATAGATGATTATGTGCTATTTTTTATTATTTTTGCGATTTTCAACCCCTTGCTAAAACATATGAAAATTCTTCTGCCAGTAGAAGATTACAAATTGAAGCACCTATGACAGCTTAGGGGTTGTATTTTTCGGGGTAAAATTCAAAAATTAATAATTTCGACCTGAAAAAACGTTATTTTTGCAGGATGGAAACCGGAACCGAACCGATAATAATTTTTTTAATAACAGTTCGAAGACCTGATTAAAATTAACGAGAACTATTCGATTACAATCAACATATAATGTTACCAAAGTCAATTAAAACGAGCATATTTATTTTTAAAAAAAATCCACATTTGTTAAATTATTTACAATACAGACTTACGTCAGCGAAATCATCAAAGTGTTGTTGTCATTATGGCTAGGTGGAGAAACATAAATTGCCGTGGATCTTCAACTAGTGCACGACACTTTTCAACTGGATGCTGTGGGAAAAGTGAGGCGCGCGTAAAATTTCGCAAAACAAATGAAATATTTGCGCCGACGCCCGGAAAACGCACGTTTTTCCCTCTTTGTGGTGATAACAGTGAAGAAAATTCAACGATAGACAAATGATCGAAAAGTCTTTATCATTATTATTGATGATGATGGTGGCGAAAGGAAATTGAATGCGAATAAAGAAATAGAAATGAATTGAAGAAGATTTTCTGATTGAGGAATTGTTCGAAATGAAAACGTGTTCCTTATTATCGAAATTTATCATCCTTTGATACTCTTCAAAGAATTCTTGTAATGAAAGCTTTGTCGGAAATAAAATTTTAAAATTTGGTTACTTATGACTACAATTACTAGTTTTCAAACATTTGAAATAGATTAACAAAACCGTGAAATTCTAAGAGATAAGCAGAATGGGGCCGCTTTCAAGAGACGAATGCTTTTCTGAATTGAAATAGTTGAGATTACACTTTATGATAACGAAACCTTTCAACTATTTCTTGATTAATTAATGAATTAATAATTGTCAAGTTCTTCAATAGGTCGACAACTTCAAGCTTGTTATTAACAAATTTTCAATAAAGCGACACAGGGAAATAAATTTTTGGATAATTCTATTAGAAAACAATTTCCAATAGATAAAAAGAGCAAGTGAGCTTTCCCAAAATTTTCAAAAATTTTCAAAAATTCCCCTAACATGAATAAGTTTTCGAACAAGCAATCATCCGCTTGTTCATCTTCTAAACTGTGCAAAAAAAGTTCTGCCTAAGCGTGCCTGTTTTTATTAAAATTACAGAAAACTACCAAGCTGATCGGAAAATTTCTTGGATATTTGGAAAGCCCTTAAAATTTCTTATACACAATTAAATTTTCACTAAAAAATAATCAACATAGACTGAGTTGTGGGAGAAACTGTAAAAAAAACATGCTCCGAGACAATTGTCTGTAATTCAGAATTTCCTCAAAATTTTCCAAAACAGAACCGCCCATCTCCTGCACCTTGAAACGCTCTTTCCCTAGCGCTATCACTTGCTTCTACATCTTAAAAAACAAGCAAGAAATCGTGTATCAAATATTTTTTTTTCGTAAAAAGTACTGGTCCGCACCCTTAAGGGAACTCCGGAGAAATTTGTTGATTCGCCGTGCGAAAACAGTCAATTTTCAAAATTCCATTTTAAGCGAGCTTCAAGTTCTAGACTTTCACATTACCTTTCTTGATTCTAAATCCGAGAGTATGATTTTCTATTTTGAAAATTATGCATGGCATCATATTTGGAAAAAAATTTAAGCTTTCTTCAGTTATTGGAAAACTAACAAACATATCGGGAAAATTCTTACATATTTGCAAAGCTCTTTTAATTTGCTATCTAAATCAATTGAAAAATATTGAAAATCGATAATATTGGCTAAGTTTTAGCCAGTTATAAAAGAAAATCTACGAAAAAAACAAGGTCCAAGAGTTTTCTCTGCCATTCACAATTTTACCAAATTTTTCCAAACTAGAAAGCTTTAAAGAATGCACCTTGAAATGCTCTATCCAACGCACGTCAATTTTTGACAATATCTTAAAAAACAAACGAGTAATCCCTGTTTGAAAATTGATTGTTTTGGCACGCCGAATCGACATAAAATTCCAGAATCCCCTTAAAAAACAAGCAAGGAATCGTGTATCAAACATTCTCTTTTTTCGTAAAAAATACTGGTCCGCACCAGGGGCGGGCTTAAGGTATGACCTTTGGGGGGGCTACTGCATAATCCTAAATTTCACTATCAGTAAATATTAGACTGTAAAAAATTGAAGTACCTACTACTAGTAAAAATCTGAAGTAGACATCATCAGTAACTCAAGTAACTGATCTATCTAAGGGGGCTAATTTAAAGCTCGGAGGGGGGCTAAGGCCCCCTAAGACCCCCCCTTAAGTCCGCATCCTTAAGGGGATTCCGGACATGTTTCCGGAATCCCCTTAAGGGCGGCGATATAGGATACCGAAGCTTTATCGTTTAAAATTTTAACTTTATCGATAGAATTTTATTCATTATAAGGTAAAAAATTCAATGATAAACTATGATAATAATAAAAATGAATCTTATAGCATATGATTAAGTACACGATAGGCCATCGATTTAATAAAATTGAAAGGATACAGATTTTATTCATTAACTTGTACATAATTTGCTGGAAATAAACCATATTTTCCTTTACACAAACCTCTCCACCAACCTTCATCAATCTGTTTGGGATACTTACAATTAATTTTTTATTTATAAATTAACAAATTAATCTAAATTACCTTTTCTATATGTGTGATAAGATCGTCTGGATCAAAGGAGATCTCATCATCGGCAGCCGCTTGATAATCATATAAAGCTATTGCTGATATGCCTGTATCGACAATCTCATCTTGACTGTAATATTCTGTATCTGTATCGTCAGTTGGTGTTGTTTGTTCGATTTGTTGACTTTGTAAATTTTCATAAATTTGTTCTTCTTCTTGCATTAAAATCTGTTGTTGTTGTTGTTTCGATTTATCTTCAATTTCTTCAACTTTTACAGATTTCTGTTGAGTCTCTACAACATCTTCTTGATTTAGAAACTCTACTTTATTCTGATCTAATTGTTGCGGAATCGATTTCTCAACTTTCTCATCTTGTTGTGTTTGCGTCAAAAAAACCGTTCTCGATTCGTCCAATTTCTGTCTGGTTGTTGTTTCAGTTAATGTTCCTTCAAGATTATTTTGAGCAGCAGTGAACTGAGCAAGTTTCGATGGATCCAAGGATTTCGGTTCGATTTTTTGATTCTGATTTGTTGTTACATCAGATTTTTGATTGTTTGTAAAGACTGCAGCTTTAGCGTGTACGTTTTTCTTCGGTATAGAATTCTTCTCAATTTCAATTTTCGTACCAACGCTCATCTCTTCGAATTTCGCCCGTAAATCGGACGGTTTAGCACCGGCAATATCCGGTTTGACTTTCATATAATTCGTGCCGACTTTTGTCGGTTCATCATTGAACGAAACGGCGGATTTATCGACACGATCTGTTTGCAAACCGAATTTACCACCGAAACCGATTTTGTGATCGGTTTGACTTTCGTGTTTTTGTGACGCTTCATGATGATCCCAACCGACTGCTGATTTATCCTGACGATCTAACTGTACACCAAATTTACCACCAAAACCTTTAACATAATCTAAAAATCATTAAATTTAGTTGTTTGTTTTGCAATAAAACTTGTCGCATTCTTTGCGCTACCTTTTTGTGATTCGTGTTTTTCAAGTTTCTCCACATGATCCCATCCAACAGCCGATTTATCCTGTCGATCTGATTGCACACCGAATTTCCCACCGAAACCAACAACGTAATCTTTCTGCGATGTGTGCTTTTCAATCTTCTCTTTATGCTCCCAACTAACAGCACTTTTATCAACACGATCCGTTTGTACGCCGAATTTCCCACCGAAACCCGTTGTGTAATCCTTTTGTGAGGCATGCTTCTCAACTTTCGCCACGTATTCATGTCCGACCGCCGACTGATCCATACGATCTTTCTCAACACCAAATTTACCACCGTAACCGAATGATGGATTGCTCGGATCCTCCATTAATTGTTTCTTTTTCCTTAGAGCGTCAGCCTCTTGAGTCTCACGGCGCAATTGACACATACTATAAACAACAATAAAAATTGATTCAACGTTTAAAATAGATATTGATAAATTTACTCGATAGCGCCGGCAGTTCTACCAGAACCAGCGACAGTAGTGGAGCCCCATCGTTGTTCCTGTTCTGTAACATCATTAACGAAATCCGGATCGGTTTCCCATTCATCATCCTCGGATGCTGGAATGTCCAATTTGATCTGTTGTCCGGCTGCTGCTTTCCACATCCCGTTTACAGGTTATGTTATTATTAATTACACTTAAATATTTTAAAACAATAATTAAAACACGCACACAATAATACGTTAAAAATAAAATAAAATACACAAATTTTTAGTGCTTAGTAAACATTGGTTGTTTCTAGATTGCGTTATCAATAAGACAACACCCGGACAGCTATGCGATGATTAATGATAGTAGTTCAAATGCAACAATACATCAGAACTACAATAATTAAAAAATAGAGGTTAATTAATTTATTAATGAGTTTAGGGGGCGTCTAATTTATTAAACTAATTTGAAATTTATTTAAATTAACGCCTATTAAAGGGAAAATGCGGGAAATTACACCGATTTAAAATCTGAAGAATGCGTCATTAGATGTGATCGTAATGCTGAAGCTTGAATAAAACTACGATTACAAATCCGACAAATATGCGAACGATCATCTGTGTGAATTTTCGAGTGTACTGTTAAACTGCTCAAACGATTAAATGATTTCGAACAAACATCACAACTGTACGGCTTCAAATCGGTGTGAATAATTGCATGGCGTTTTAGTAGTGTTGATGATATGAACGCCTTCTCGCATATCCTAAAAGTTTCAATAAATATAACAATATTCGAGAATAATATAAGGACAAGATTACGAGCATTTAAACGGTCGTTCTCCTGTATGAATTCGCATATGTTGTACAAGATGCGATTGCATCGACATTGTTTTACCACAAATATTGCACATGTACGGTTTTTCTTTTGTGTGCGATCGCATATGGTAGAACAAATCGGCGGTTTGTCTAAAACCACGGCCACAAATCGAGCATAGAAACGGTCGTTGGCCCGTATGCACCCTCATATGTGCTGTTAGCGTACCAGATTGTTTATATTTTTTACCGCAAACCGTACAAGAATACGGTTGTTCGCCAGTATGACCACGTTGGTGGCAAATTAACGACGCCGCTTGTTTGAAACGTTTCCCACATGTTTTACACGAATACGGTCGTTCTTGGGTGTGATTCCGCATATGGACACGTAGACTTGCTGAATATTTGTACGATTTATCGCACAATTCACACGAATACACCTACAAATAAATGATAATAACGACAGTGAGATTTAAGTTAAAATTAGCTACTTTATCGATTGATTTCGTTGTTTTTTGTTTACTCTCACATCTAGTTGTTGATTTTGGTTCTATCTCGGCGCCTAATTCGTCGATTGTCCTTTTTATCGGTGATTGTTTTAAATAATTGTCGAAAATTTGTTGAGACTTATTGCATTGTTTCTGGAATTTAAACGAAATATTCGACAAATCTAAACATTTATCACAAATCATCGAAGGTAAACCATCATCGCTATCAATCTAAATTTGTAAAAAAAATAAGGTTGAATAAAGAGTTTATTTAAATAAATTGTCGTACCTTAATTGATGAAATACTTGTTAATACTTTATAAATTGGTGTATTTCTAGATATTTTATAATAAATTGAATACATTTTATCAGATTCGTTTAAACAAATCCGACAAATTTTCTCAATTTTTGATAAATCAATTTCCATTGTAAAAAATAAACTAATTAATAAAAATATATTTTCTAGTGAATTCTGTTCTACCACATTGGCCATCCTGGTAAAAACTATTCGTTATCTCTATCTTAACCGTGACAATAAACAGAAATAGATACATTAGTAGTTTAAATCTAACAAACAGTAGTTTTTTTGTACCACCAAATTGGTGCAGTAAGTAACCAAAAAAGGTAAATATATTTGAATAGTTTTTGAACGAATTAGTTAAAATCATGACGAATTTTCTTGTTAAATTAACCAAATTGGCAAAAATATTCCTTATATCTTAATTGCGGAGATCAACAGAGAAATAACTAGTAGTTAACGAATAGTAGTTCATTTACATCACCAAATTATTAAATTGATTATTTATCAGAGGTAATACTTTGAATACATTTCGAATTAAATTAAGTCAACAACACAGCTTTTCATTGTCGAATAAATTAGGCAATTTGAACGAATATGAAGCAGTACTTTTGTTGTCACTACGTTGGTCATCATTATAATTATTCGTTATCTCTATCTTAATTGTGGCAATAAACAGAAATAGAGATACTAGTAGTTTGAATTTAACAATAGTTCTCTTGTACTTATGGTCGAACTATTAAAGTGAGTATTAGAGGTTAATTTGTTTGAATAATTCTCGAATGAATTTAAAACAATTCTCATCAATTTTTTATAAAATTCACACATTTCGTAATTATATTTTTAATAATTTTAATTTATTTGAAAGTAAACTGCTCGATTATAAAATGTCGAAAAATTCTAACCTTTTAAAACCATGTGATAGTGTTTATGGTATGACGAAATTAGATAAATCCAAATTTTCCAAACAAATTGAAATACCTTGTCTTAAAATGAACAATATAAAATTATCAACGATTTTACCGACATTAAAAAAATATCTGTTGAAAATTGAGAAATTTAAAGCAACTAATCGAAACGATAACGAAACTATTGTCTATTTAAATCCGGAAATTATTGAAAATTTCAATGATTTATCAATAGAAGATCGAGAATTTCTAATGAAATTCTCAATAGATTCAACAAATTTCGAGAAACGTTTACACACATTGAATTTCAATAATTATTCAACGGATACAATCTTGAAATCTGTTTTACCTAAAGATCAGGAGGGATTGTCGAGTTTTACAAAAACTGGCCATATTGTTCATGTTAATTTAAGAGAACATCTATTACCATACAAACATTTAATTGGTGAAGTATTATATGAGAAAATACCGGGTTGTCGGAGTGTTGTTAATAAAATTGATATGATTGATACTACGTATCGTAATTTTAAAATGGAAATCTTAAAAGGTGACGATGATATGATCGTGCAAGTTAAAGAGAATAAATGTTTATTTGAATTCGATTTCTCGAAAGTCTATTGGAATTCAAGATTATGTACAGAACACCAACGTATTGTTGATATGTTGAAACCAAATGATATTTTATTTGATATTTTCGCCGGTGTTGGACCATTCTCAATACCAGCAGCTAAAAAGAAATGTACAGTTTATGCCAATGATTTGAATCCCGAATCATTTAAATGGCTAAATCATAATAAAAAATTAAATAAAATCGGTGATAATCTAGAAACTTACAATAAAGACGGTAAAGATTTTATACTAAACGAAATGAAAGTGAATTTATTGAAATATTTGAATAAAAATGATATTTACATTGTAATGAATTTACCCGCTTTGGCTATTGAATTTTTATCGAACTTTATCGGTTTGTATAAAGATGAAGAATTAGACAAACAAATCGATAAAACACCGACGATTATTGTTTATTGTTTCGCCAAAGGTGAAGATTACATCAATATAACAAAAAATTTACTATTTACAAATATCGGTGGTGATATTTCCGATAAAATTATCGAAATATTTCGGGTAAGAACTGTAAGTTCGCTAAAAGAGATGATGAGAATTGCCTTTAAATTAGATAGAGATTTATTAGTTGGTAATATTGGGGGTGGTAGTTGTTATAATAAACGAAAATTTAACGATATTGATGAATGGCAACAAAATTTAAAAAAATGTAAATCTAAATTTTTTTAATTCAAAACAATTATTAAATTTATTTTTATTTTATAATAGGTAATCATGGGGAAGAACAAAAACAAGAAACTCAATAGTGTTTTCAAAGTGGCTGGAGCTAAAAGTTTAAAACTTAAAGCGAAAGCTAAAGCTGTAAAAACTGAATTAAAACATGTGAGTATTTTCTTTGGTAAAATTGATGCGATTATTTACGAAATATTTTGAAGATTAATGTAAAAAATAAGAAGAAAGTAGAAGAAATTGATAAACAATTACAAAATCTACAGGATACAGTTAGAAAAAGTGCTCCAACAAAAAAGAATGAAACTGTTCGAAGTACTCTGCCA